>JAALXI010000154.1:0-105639 GCA_012977755.1 Fusarium nurragi | reverse complement strand
GGGAAGGGAGGGAGGATCGGGGCCCTGGGTAGCAGCGGTAGCGGCAACACGAAGCAGGTACGACCTGACCTGGTAGGCGCTCGTAATAGCGGCAAGTACCTAACGAGTAAATTGATGCATACGCGGTACAAACGAAGGGGGGACAAGGGGCGGGTTGTCCTTTGCGAGTGCGGTGAAGCGGGGGCTGGAGTGACAAGAACGGCTTAGTTAGGTCTTGGGCCTGCGTGTGATAGGGGAGTCAGATTTATGCTAAAATGGCCTTTGTCTTTGAAGAGGCAGTTTATTTGGTGAGGTTTTTCTTTTTCTTTGCTGGATATTGCTATGTACAGTGGGTGGTCTGTCTTTGACCCTTTTACCCTTGCGGCGGGAGCGTGGACAGAGCCTGCGCATTCACATTCGCCGCGTCGTATTCAACCACCACACCCGCGAGTACCACTGCTAGCACGACTGAACGTCTCAGGCCAGGGCCGCCCCCTAGATTAAGAATCTGGAGGCTGTGCAGGTACCTGGAATGTCGGCCAAGCACTGGGCCAAGCGCAAGTCAACGACACGGATGCTTGGCCGGGGCCTGGGGTGACGTTCTCGTATTGTCTCTTAACAGGATGTACTTTGTGGGTACACTATCCCCCATCAGCGGCGACGGCCCCTGGAAGTCGAGATCCAAATTTGTCCTTTCCCGTGTACGAAGTCATACATATGCTGATTCTGCTGGGAGCGGATGTTTCGGATTGACCAAAACGTTGGCTGAGAACGAAATTCGAGATTACGGTTGCGAAGAAGCCCATCAGTGCGGTAGATCTTGGCGCACATCGACAAGAGGTTGGCGGGTTGCCGATGAAGAATGGCTGGTTACCTCTACTAAGCAGTCACTAAAACAGATCATCGAGTGGCAGAAACAGGCTAGAAGGCATCATTCACTTGATGATGTGATGCACAAAATACGATTTTAGTGGTGAAAAACAACAGCATTTCCGGTTTTGGTGCCGTATCCTGCAGTAGCGCTACCAGACTTTTTGTCAACGACTCTTGATTAGATGCAGGTGGCCGCGCGGTTGGTCAAATACAGGTTTGCATTAGATGGCGCCAACAAAGCCCGGCACAACCTCACGTGCAGTAGCAACGCAGACAATGAATGCGCTGTAACAACAAGAGAAAGAAGCTAAAACCAGTCACGGTACGGGTGTCACATCCCGTCGCCTGTCGCCATCTCGCATTGTCCCAGGTCGTGTTTAATTAATTGAGGCTTGCACAGCCCCAGGCCCGTCCTCTCTTGACTCTGTAACGCTGCCGGAGCCCGAAAGGGGTGGCCCTTGCTTTTACTTCAGGTCGAGCAAAAGTGAGCAGAACAAGGTATTGATTGACCTGCTACTATGGTAATGTTCACCACAAGCACCAATTGTGATAGACAAGCGCAGAGGGGCGCTGTGCTCCAAGTCCAAGAGAATGAACGTTGCCGCGTCCTGTCTTGGTTGTGCTGGGGCATTTTCTTGGACAACCTTAGCACTTTCGGCATGTCCGTCTGCAGAAGGGGGAGAAAACTTGCACAATGTGCTCACTATGACCAGACGGGGAATGTATACAATATCTTGACTGAAACAGTTGTCTTTATCTCGCACGACAAACGACTAGCACATACATACTTAGGTAGTTGCGGACAATGCGAATTGATCAATCAAGCTCTACTTTTGGGTTATCGATAGATATCCATAGATCTAATCTCAATGATGATGCCAAGACGCGTGTTCTCTGCTGCAGAGTAAGCTTGTGTACTCGCAGCAGTGCTTGACAGCCAAGATCCCTGAAGATTCCTATGGGTAAACAATCACAGCATCTTTTTCAAGATACCTCGTACGGTCCGGAGAATATTACAATAGTGTTGATTGAATCTCAAACGTCACAAGGTTCTATCCCCAGTCCAAAAATAACAATTGACTTTCAAACAAGTGCCAACCGTCGCCGCACACCAGCTTGTATACAGTAACCGTAGGTAGTAAGTTTCAACAGAGATTTCCGCTCATCAAGCCCAGAATCGGCGCAGTCTCTCCCCTCATTGGCGATTGGATCTCTGACATTCCTGATCTTCAGCATCCCCGACCCTTGATATTCAGGGGCGCACATTCCAGCAGCCAATAGCAGACCGACCCCAGCGACGCCTGTAAGCGCGTACACGCAGTCATGTAGTCACGCAGTCACGCACACAGAGAGATTGAACCATCGTAAGGGGTTCGCCTGGAAAGGCGGGCATAGGGCCATAGTCAACTGGGGAAACCCCATCAGAGACGTTGTGAGTGGGCAGTCGATACATTTCTCAAACATGAGTCTATGGAGCATGAACGCGTCAACTCGAAACCAGATACTGAGTATGATCGGCACGTTCGTCCCCATCCAGATTCATGCCTAGCACGTGTTACAGTAGGCTAAACCGTTACCATTCCGGTTCACCATCACCCGAGTCTCATTTCACGTTTCGCATGTCGCATTCCTAGCAGCAGAAATGTTGCTGTCTCGGCCTCACGTTTCGAAAACATCTAACAGGAGAGAGAAAAATTGCGGGCAGTTCAAACGAGCAAGTGCGTCAAAATTAAAGCATAAATTTCCATTGTCAGTGCCAGACATCTAATTTACCAACGCCGGTCCCGAACCCATTGAAATGCCGTCAGTACTCCGTACGTGCCAATGAATACCTTAGTCATGCGCAGATCTGTATTCATACTCATCATAGAACCCCATAAACATGTGCCGAGCGATATATTGCGCAACCTCTACAGCACGTCCCATTGCGCGTTCCACGGATTATTCATCGTCGTGTAATCCACACCATGCTTGTACGAGCTTGCCAACTCCTCTTGATCCACTCCGCAGTGCATCTGTCCATCTCTTCCAGTGAACCATCCCAATCCATACGTCTTGCCGTCGTCTAGCTTCTTCGCCATCTCAGTGTTATTGAGCTTGGAGGTCCCCACAAAGTTGTACAGCATCTTGCTCTGGTGGATAAAGGCCAGAATGGACGCAATCGTGTTGGGCTGGCGCGGCAGAAAAGGGTGTCTTCGTCGAAAAAAGACAATGTTTGAAACGACAAACATGTACATCAATATAAACAATGTGGCGCCGAGGGTGATGTAGAAAGAGCGTATCGTTTCCTGCCCAGAGTTGAGGAGCTCGCTATCCTCATCATCCTTGTCCTTCCATTTCCCTTTGCCGTAGTTGCCCATGCCATATCCTACAATAAAGTCCTGCCCGTCCACTGTAGCCAGGCTGGTAACGAGGATTGTCAGAGACTCGGCCATGACAGAGCCGAATCCGACCAGGAAGACCAAAAAGTGACCGTTCAAGAGCGCCCGCAAGGGCATATAAGCGAACGGCAGTGCTGTGTAGTCGAGGGCAAGAGTCTTGGAGTGCGCGTGTCGCTTCGAAAGGATATAGTAAGGCTCCATCATGCGCACCGATGTCTCCATGGCGCCCCAGCACAGCTTAAGAATGACGGCCAACGCTGTCACAACCCAGGCGGCCTTGTCTGTAATGACCTGCGCGGGAGTAAAGAGGATGGTTGGAATCAATCCTGCAAAAAGGATCAACCCAATGATGAAAGGGATACAACCCATCGGGCGCAGCATCAGCGGGTGCGGGTGCTCGGAGAGATGTGTTCCATCGTCCTGCTCGCTATCCGTTTCCACTTTGGCGCTGGAGCCCTCGTATGGTGCAAGAGAAGAGTTTCTCAACATATATCGTCGACGCTTCAGCTTCTGGTGGATGTCCATATGCTTGGCCGTATCCATATCCTTAAAGTCCATCAAGACATGGCTCACAACGGCCATACTCGCAAGACCAGCAATGCCTCTCACATCAGCAAGCAAGCCAGAGCGTCGCGTCTGCAGTACATACAACAGGCCGCACCCCATGAGTGCGCATAGTACCAGGCTCACTGTCAAGAGCCGAGACCAGAATGCTGCCACGAAGATCTCCTTGAAATCACCAGGGTTCTCCATACGCTCCTTGCGACTCGGTGTCAGTATGATAGACGCAGCTGCGCATGTAGGTACAAGGGAACCAGCTATTGTCGAAGCAACTGAAGACAGAGCCACCGCATAATGGCCCAGCTTGATTGCGTGGAAGGGTCGCCAGAAACTGAAGCTTGTGACATAATCGGCGTTGATTGACTTGGAAGCCAAAGCACCTTGTTGCTTAGACAGTTGGTAAAAGGCCTCCAATCGACGAACTTCGAAATCGGTAAACTGCCAAAAGACGCCGAACGTGACTGCAACTACCGTCGGCAAGAATTTAACAGCAAAGTAGAACCAGGTGTCTATGTCTTTGGGTGACTGGAATTTGATAATGGGCTCTTTGTGAAATCTCTGGAATAGGTATTCCTGCGCAATGGCCAGACCGATCGAGAGCATAATCAATAGCGTGAGATAAGGCCATCGCATGGTTGGCGGCTTCCAGTTGGGTTGAGGGTAGAATATCTCTGTCTTGCCCTCCTTGGCTGGGAAGGTCGATCGGCGGAAATCATCGGATGCAACAGTACTAAGTCCCTCAATACTGCTCAAGTCGGCACCTGGTCCATCTTCCATTATTACTTCAATAACCTCCCCCTTCCGGTTGGCCTCGTCCTGTCCTCTTTGTCGAATCGTCTCAAATCGCCCTATACGCCCAGATGGTTTGCGCCGCGAGAAGGATCGCGAAATACTGCGCTGGACGGTTGGAGGCGTCGACGACAGGAGTTCCGCATCGCGCATCTTAACATCCGCATGGAACCCTTGACCCAAACCTCCTGTTAACATCCCGCTAGCCTCCTGCGCCTGGAGCTTCTTCATGAAGTCCTCATCGTGCGAGGTCATTGGGCCCAGCGCAGCAGTCACGTCGAAACCGGGCGACACATCATCGTACTCGTCTTCTTTTATAGGGTCATATCGACTAGCATTGCCCATTGGAGCCGAGCCTCCGAGCAATGACAGATCGTATGCCTCATCGTCGACACTCTCTTCGGGAATTGGTCGTCCAAGAGACGAGGCATAGGCAGACATGCGCTTGGCTCTGGATGGGAAACGTGAAGGCGGTGGTCCGGCTGCCGATACAGGCGCGTATGATCCTCCTGCTCCATTATAACCAAACGACGCGGACCAGCCAGACCCGGGAGCGTATGAATGTCCGTCAAATTCGGGTTGAGGAGGGCTTGCATGACCGGCATAAGAGTTTAGCGATACCATGGATTCGCGACCATGAAGCTGTGTGTGCATCGCAGGATCGTAGGGGTTATCATCGGCACAGAGCGTCATTGCAGAGACGCGATGGCTCAAGTACGATTGGTTTGTTGCGGCCCTTTGCGATGGAGCCGCAGCGCCGGTAGGATGATACGGCTCATATTGTTGGAAGGAGTCTTCAGCCCGATCATCTCGATATGCCATATTACGCAGCTCTTGACATTGTCAAGCACGATCTCTTATTTAGGTAGGTAGTTCAAGGACAGGCAGAGCTCTCGGCCCGGTCAACGGCTTCGCAGTAGTGGGCGGGGCACAGCACGCAAACGAGGGACAGTTGATCGACCGAAGGATTCGACGATGTTGTTTTGTTTTTTCGGTTATTGAAAGGAAGCGAGCGAAGGGTCGATGAGAACGAGTGATAAACGAGATGCAAGGAGACAAGTCGAGAATAGTTGGAATGAAGGCACAAGTTCTCCCCCTTGATGGGGGGTGATCGATGGGCGATGACCTAGACTACTAAGCAGCTTCAGCCGTTCAGCCCAGTAAACAGCAACGAGTGTCCCGTTACCGTTACCGTTAACTTGGTCATGGCTGCTGTGCGGAGGCGTACGGGTCAAGCTTAGGCTCCGTACGGATACAATGCAGGCGGGTCATTAGCCTTCGTAATAAGGCTGGGGGGCCAGGGGTCTTCCCCCCACGAGAGACCATGCAAGATCTTGTGCTTTATTCAACTGCTGTTTTAACGCTGCCCAAACTAACATTCGCTCTCACATGTAACACGGCCTGTAGAATCTGCCATATAGACACTCTCTAGCTCTTGCAGTCTGATCCAAGAGCCCAGCGGTTATACACCTTGCGCTGCGTTGCCAGCTGCAGCAGCGCTCTCTCTTGCATACGAGATCCTTGTGGTAATTCGGTCCAATCAATCTTCAACACAGGCGGCCTCTCTCTCTCTGGCCCGCGGAGTGTGGACGAGACATCAGAAGAGTTATTCGTCTTTCAGCTTCAAGCCTCAGACAGCGGAGCTTGGTCTAGCTGAAGCGCCTTGTCTTCAGCCGCCGGAAAGCTCCACGACACTTTGTGTCCTTTTCGCCCCTTCTTAAACCCTTTGAGTCTGTGCTGAAGCCTGAAGACGACGGGACGAGGCGAGGGAGCACGCACGGGGCCTTTCGTTGCAGAGGTCAGTTGCTTGCTGCAGTGTAACCCTACACTTTGGATCTCTTGTGGACCATTTCTCCCGCTGTTGTGGTAACTCACACGGCACGTTACCACACTCGCTTCGTCCCAGGCCAGCCCTGGACCTGTTGGTTTCTTTTCCCCTGTGATAAGCTAACGACGCCCGGCTCTGAAGTGCGTGCATGCATGGCTGACTGTTTGTGGTGGGTGGTTTTTTACCCCCTCAACCTGTATTGTGTTGACGTATCTCAGTTCAACAAATCCCATGCTGATCAAGTTAAATATAGACTTGGCCCGAGCCAATCGTCCATGCATGCATGACGTTGTGCCGCTGAACTCTGCAGCAACCACATCTTCAATTGCGCACTGGTGCCTTCATCGGGCTCTAGCCTGAAGACTTTCTTGTCGTTGTTTCAACTCACCATAAGAACAATACCACGTTGTAACTATCCCATCGAGGCTTAACGGGTAGGGATATGTAGACAAATCTCAGTACTTATACAGTTAAATATTTTAGTATTTAACTCTAGACGTAAGACTTTTGGGTATAGATTTGTGTTGTTATATATCACCTGCAATAAACTTGAGTGTGGGCCGGCTACCCTACAGATCGAGAGCCAGTCATGTGCAAACTCGACGCCTTTAATTCTCCTCATATCGTACATAACGCCGGTCCTGTTATAGAGATATAGCATGTCAAAACATTTATGCTGACGTTGATTAATATCGCCATGAAGCCACTCACCACGGCGCTTCTTGAGTACTTGAGACTGACCCTAGAGCCTACAGAAGTGAGCATGTAAATATAGACTTCACAGTCAATCTCAAAGTGATGGCAATAAAGGCAATACTGCTATAATATTATGTATGTCTATGCAAAACGATAACATCATGTTGATATCTAATTAACAACTCCATGCTCAATGCACAGAGCAAATTCTTGCATGCCAAACGCTGAACCTGCCCATCTAATGAACTGGACTCTAAACCCTACCAGTCTATAACCCAAAAAAATCAAAGTCGCTTTCTACGTTTGTGAACTATTCAAGCAAAAAAATGCTTCGGTTTTACCCACATGCTTGTGTTTTTAAAACATGAGGTACGCCGACATCAAGGCAGCCACCAAAGCTGTCATGGACGCAGCCTGGTATGTCCGGGGAGCTAGGCTCGTGGTACCGCAGCAGCTGTCGCGGTTATACGTGACGTTGTTCATCTGCGCGGCAACCTCAAAGACAGAGCCTGGGAAACCACCGTAGTTGTAGTAATCCACGTTGAGGATATTGGGCGCCCTGCCCCAGTCTGAGCGGCAGTTGTTGGCCGCAAGGCCCAAGCTGCCGTAGCCCGTGACGTTGTTAGTCTCGTTGAGAAGTGCCACAGCCGGGACGAGAATCTCAGCGCCAAAGACATTAAACTCGGCGTTGAGGTTGTGGTTCATGAGGTACATGCGGTTCTTGGCAGACTTGTCGCTCAGGTTCGGAGGTCGCTGGGCGGTGCAGGGGAACTTGCGGTCCAGAGGGTCAAAGGGAGTTTCCCACATCTGAGTGAACTCATCGAGAAGCCAAGGGTACTTCTTCTGGTCCGACACATAGTCGATAAACATGATGACCCGCTTGCCGCGGATAATCAGCTGCTCGAGAGTGGGCCAGTCATCCAAGGCCATGGGTAGGTAAGGCGCTTGGTAGACGTACTTGAGGATACCACTCTCTTGGATGTAAGGGACGTACAGGTCAGGATGAGAGTAGTTCCCGTTTCCAAGGAGAATTGTGACAACGTCGTAGGGGTGGTTGTCAACCCATTGTGCCACTCTGCCGAGCCATTGGTTGATAGGACCAGCATCAAGGAGATCACAGGTTGAATGGCAAAAGTGCGGCACTGACGAGTTGCTGGGGAATTGAATCTGAGCCTGGAGGAAGCGAACGCCGTCGTTAAGCTGCGTCTCAACATCAAGTTCCTGGTTGGAGCCAGAGTTACCAGGTCTCACGAAGGGCGAGTTGTGGCAGCCAATCATGGTGATGTTGCTGTACTTGCGCTTGCACAACTCAACATATTTGTTGCAGGCCTGGGTGTTTGTAGGCTTCGCCTTTGTTGTAGTGGTCGAAGTACCGTTTGCCGTCGCGGTTCCTGTACCGGTATCGGTCTCCGTCAGGTTGCTGGTGACGGTGGTGCTGTCTGTGACGTCGGTGGGGAAGAGGCCTGTGAGTGTGCTTGTGAACGCGTCCGACTCGGTGTCGCTGCCTGTGAGTGTGATCTTGGAGGCGTATGTGGAATAGGCGCCTGTGGGAGGACCGGTTTGGCGGGTGATCTTTTGCGTTCGTGTACCTCCCAGGAATGTGAGATCGGAAGTAGCTGATAGATCGACTGTCTGGGCTGCTACACGACCAGAAGCCAAGGCCAGAACAGCGAGGACTGAGCCGTAGAGCTTCATGACGGGCAATTGGATTCGCAGAAACTGGTTGCGCGAAGCTTCGTCTGTTGAAGTAGAGGACGGAGTTGGGAGGGTGACAGAAGTCGCTTAGTAACAACAAGCTTTCGCAGACTGCCTATCCCGGCCAGGCGCGCAGTCGTGTAAAAGTGGTACGAGACCAGAACTGAACTTGCAGAAGGAAGGGGGAAAGGGTTGAATCGTGCTTCGTGAAACGGGAGACAAGACAAAGATCTACCTTAGTGCGATCCGCGGTAGATTTGTACAGCCCTTGTCTATAACCCCTGCTCAGGAAACACAAGACCAATGTCAGGGAGCCACCTTTTTGTAGGTATCGACAGATCGGCCGAGAACAGTCACTGTAGAGACGGACTGACGACAGACGATAGACGGGCGGTGGGATATGAGAGTTGCAGCAGGGGAACCCTTTTTTTGTGCACTGCCTTTCTTAGCTTTCTAGGTGGTCAAGAGTTTCTCAACCCCAGACGAGACTACGGTAACGAGATAAAAAAAAAGAGGGACTGTGATAAAAAAGGAGAACGACGTAGATCAGTAGTACAAAAAAAGAATTAAAAATGACAGGAAAACTTGGCTATGTTAGCTTAGCTCTGCGTCTGATGATGCGGCCTCACCCGCCATGACATGATGACATGTGTCTATGAATACAAACGGACTAGGCTTTGTCCAAGCGGTAATAACGGCAGGAATTGACCGAGACAATTGGTTAAAGTTGAGCCGCAAAACACAGATGCACAAGGCATTGGATCTCGTAACCATTGACCTATTCCGCAGCGCTAATGGTCCATGTAAACCACGGCGCTTGCTGCTCATGATTTCTTCTTCTGGTGTTTGATACGCGTCATCGTAGGCCGCAGCCAAGGCCCAAGGCCCAGGGCCCAGCCGGTAACGACGGCACTCTTTTCCTTTTTTCTTCCACCTGAGGCTCGCCTGGCTCGGTAGTTTAGTTTTGGGGCTAGAGTTGAAATGGGATTGGATTCCATGCGTGCGGATCCCAGGAAGAACAAAACGACACGACACCAATAACCTCTGATAGCCGAGCCGCATTTTTAGGCGCTCATATCTTTCCGTACAGATAGTATCGCATTGCGGGCGGTTCTCTGCTGCCTGGGTCTGTCTGAGGGAAAACCAACAGAAGAGATCCATTCGCTCAGCTCTTCTGTCCCCCCCCAGCGAAGCCTTACTTTTTGCCGCTGCAGCGTAGCTCTCCAGGGGTCGTGGTGCAAGGGGCCACGCGGAATCTCTCCACTGATGGCCCCCAGCCCTTATCCCATTTCGGTTAAGGGCCATCTGCTCCAGCCCACGATGCTTCTGGCCAAGATCCTTGGAATTGGGAATCTCCCCTTCATCATGACTACTGCTCCACTGTAGCTCACTAGCTCTTCCAGCTGGCGTTGATCTTTAGTCTAGGCTGGCCCACTCCCGCAACACGCAATTCAATTCTCTACTGAGAAGCAAAGCAACGCACCCTATCCTGTCGCTATCTTCTCTTCTCCAGGGAGCGAGACTTTTCGCTTCTCCATTCGTTTCTTCTCGTCTTTTATTTTATTTTATAGTGGATCGTGTTGACGACATTCAGTCCTGTCTATTCCTTGTTTTTATACCTTCTTCTTTGTTCGGGTCTATTGTTTGTTTCATCCATTGTTTTCCCAGGGGCTTGGGAGAGATTGCGACAACTGAAGCCATCACCAAACGAACAAACCCTTTGGTGGCTGTCTTTCCACTTCCGGACCATCTACCTACACATTGGTAGCACGACCTACTCGTCGTCTCTTGTCCACCGAACACTCTCGCGACCTCAATCATGGTCAACCCTCACCGACGAAACACGGCCATTGCTGCCAGTATCTTTTATTTCCTCTCGATTCCCTTCCTCATCCTCGTCATAATCGGAAATACGCATATTAACTCAACGTTAAACGACATTTACTTCTTCCAACTCGACGTCTCACAAGTAATTCCCATCTCGGTTGATAATTCAAAGCTCCTCAACTCCGTTGCCCGAAGTCTAGGTCTTCACGACTTTTACCAGGTTGGACTATGGAACTTTTGCGAAGGCTACAACGATGAGTGCGTCTCCTAGCCTCTTATATTGACGATTTGCGGTTGCTAACAACATATCTCAGAGGCGTCACCTACTGTTCCGACCCCAAGCAGTGGTACTGGTTCAACCCCGTCGAAATTCTCGTTAGCGAACTGCTTGCCGGAGCTCAGATCGCCCTACCTGCCGAGGCCATCACCGTTCTGAACCTCCTCAAAATTGGTTCCAGAATCATGTACGGTTTCTTTATGGCCGGTATCTGCGTCAACTTTCTCCTCATCCCGCTCAGCCTCCTTGTTATCCGCACCCGATGGTGGAGTCTGCTCCTCTCGCTTCTCGCCATCATTGCATCAGTTCTTGTTACTGTCGCCGCCGTTATTGCGACCGTCATTAGTATTGCCGCAAAGGTCGCCCTTACAAAACAGGACCAGCTCAATATCAAGGCAAACATCGGCGTCAAGATGTTCGTCTTTATGTGGATCGCGGCCGTCTTTACTGACTTAGCCTTCCTTCTGCATGCTGCCATGGGCTGCTGTTGCAGACCCAACCGCCATCAGCAGCAAAGCCCGCAGCAGCCTATGCAGGAGACTAAGAGCAACAGAACGTCTCTACCAGGCTTTATGCGCCAGAGGAGAAGCCACGGATCCTCTTCCTAAGCTTTACAATGGATAAAATAATTGACACTGAGACCTGATATTTGAGATAGAACTGCAGAAAGGGTTACTGCTACTTGACGAACTGTCCTGACGAAGAGCGCGCGCCGTGGGGTAGGAGGTGCGAGGCGGATAGAGGCCCAGACCTTCAAGGCCTAAAGATCACGAGCGCAGCAGTCATCACGGGACGGGTATTTAGACTGCTTATTTCAATGCATTTCACGGAGCGAGTAATGGGTTTGAATGATGTCCGATTTTGGATATTGATTGCCTCGAGCGACTGGCAGTAAATAGATTATCACAATAGAGTGGCGGGCAAGGAAGGGTAGCATGGCCTAGGACATTATAATGTTGAGCCTACTTTCCTATCGGAAGAAACTAGAATTACTGGCTTATAGATTACGATATGACCATCCGGATAATACATTATTCACTCAAGCCATGACCAAGTCTCGTCAAGACCAGTGATTGTTGAGCCAACGGGTACTTTTATCTGGCTATCTATCTCATCATATCACGACATCACAGCCAATAACTTTCTTTTCTTTACCACAGAAGCATATCAGCTGGTCATCGAATGATCCTTTACTCACGGAAGTCAAATTGTCATTGAGTTAAGAAACTCTGATACACTGAAGAATTGATACCGACAAATTGAATTTCCACACTTACGCGGAGACTCATGGGATGATTAGCCATGAGGATGATTTATGCTCCCATCAGAAACTCAGTACTGCATAACACCGCAGTTGCCTCTTTATAACGAAAGGACACAGCAACACTAGAGCACTCTTATACCCAACTCACCGTCCCCGCTCCTATCTTCTCATACATTTTCCATACTACCAACTCTACTTTCAACAAAATGGCGGTGATCTTCTTATTCAAGGCCTTGGTCTTGATGACCATTGTCTTGCCCTCCATTACCCAGGCAGCACCCGCCATTCCACTGGGCCCCGATCTGATGTCTCCGAACTACAACCCCGGGAATGGCATCCGCGTTGCGGACATTCTTCTCGGCCCTTCGATATCCCACTCTGATGAACGGAACCTTATAATGAACGCCGTGATCCGAGAACAAGAAGAAGCCAGTGCAGCTGAAAGGGGCGAGAAATACCCTGTGTCGTGGCTACCTAGGGATAACAGACTTCTGAGAAGACGGCAGATGGCAAAGACCAAGCAGTACGGTGCCAAGGAGGAGGAGGAACCGCGCAAGCTGATTCCAAACCAGCCCACACTTCTCTTCAAGCCCAAGGACGAAGAGAAGAATAACACCGAAAAGACCAAACGCAGCTACGAAAGTCCCCTTCCTGACGAGGGCACCTGGATCGAAAAGGCACATGAAGCCATCAATCAGGAGACCCTCATGGTTGATGAGAAGACTGTGGTCAACGAGCCTCGGTATGTCAGAAAGGAACATATTGTGAGACGACCTACCCTTCATTGCGGATACAAGACACATAAAGGGGAGAACGGAAGGGCGTGAGAGACAAGAGGAATGGCTGGAACAAAGTGATGGAGTGCCAGAAGAGAGTTATATGGGAAGCTGAAATGGAGGAATAGACGACAAGAGCATGGAAACATGTTACATATCTGATCAATTGGAACTTAACCACAAACAGTAATCTTTTGATTAGGTATTTAATGCTGCTGAAGCAATACGCCGTGTCTTCGTTTCCCGTAACTTGTATGAGGTAGCACCAGGGGGTCTGCTTCTGATGTGAAGGCGACATGTGTTGCAATGGGCAACAACTACCCTAGGTATTTCATGTGATTTCCAAAGGTCATCTGACTACCTGGGGCCTAGCCATGGGCCATAATACCCGTCATTAGGTCTTCGTCTTCGATCTGAGAATCGAAGCCCAATCCAGGATCGGCCGCATCCTTGTCTGCCCTCTTCTGTTCCCTAACAGCATGTTTGGCGAACTCCTTGCTGCCACTCAGCCACTCGTTGGCTGCTTTGTACTGGCTACCCAGGCTCTCGATATTCTGGTAGCGCTGAGCGATTTCTCGAGCGAACTCTGCCTCTGTCATCGTTTCGCCGTCGTCGTGGAACTGAAGATAGAGTTCGTTTCCGTTGGTGCCTGGCTGTAGCTCACCCTTTAGTAGCCCGGAGTCGATCATGCCTTGTACCAGGCGTGTGGCCGACTCGTCGTCGGCAAGAATCTCACCCGTCTCGGCGCTGAGTGTCGACTGGCGCAGTTGAGAAATGGATACTTCCTTGTAAATATCGCGAAGGTTGATGATTTGCCACTTTTGGTACGCTGCAACCACTTCCAAAATCAGCGACCAGGTGCCATCATCCTCCCAGATCTGACGGTTCGCCTCAATCTCCGCCTTCAGTTGTCCCGCATTCGTCGTGGAGAACTGAGTAGCGACGTTTTTATATGGCCCTCCCAGTGTCGAGTATGTGTTCTTCGCTATGGTGGCAGTATATGATGGTAGGGTTGGCTCCTTTCCATCCTTGAGTAGACCGACCAGCAACCAGCGCTTGTGCGCTTCATCCATGATCTTACTGACACCCTTGTCTTTCGAAGGATGCGTGATGACACGCTCGAGAGCCCGGAAGGTTTTGGCCCAGTCTCGACGTGACATGTAGCATAGTGCACTCAGATGGTTGTACTCCAAGATCGTAGAGCTTTTCACAGAATCAGTGAGGCCTGTATCGACTGAGATGAAGGAGGTAGGATGTAGGCTACTATCGCACAGAAAATTGGAATCTTTCTGGCTAGCCGTGCCGGGAAAGAAAATCGTGTCGCGGTCCAGGATCTTGAGAACAGGATCGATCCAGGCTGTTTGGTAGGCGGACTTGACAAGTACCAAGTGAGTTGATGTGAACATGCTTCCAGTGGGATCGATTCGCAATAATGAATAAGCTACAGCCTCTACAGAAACAGCTGGCTGATATGTTGAGTTAGCACCCCGCGACCCAAATAATGCTGACGCAGGATGGAGCATACTGTAAACAACCTGCCTGCTGCAACATTCTCAAGCAGCTTCCGGAACCCTAATCCCACATATCGAATCTGAAGGGGGTTAAAGTTGAGGAGAAATCGAAGGACCTCGTCAAGGAGCTTGGTTCGGTCGATACCAGGTGGGGGAGTCGGGGTTTCTAGTGAGAAGAGCAGGATCGCTTGAAATGCGATGGAGTCGATAGAAGGATCAATGCTCTGAACATGTTAGACAGTCGAGTCTGACCAGGTATTTTGAGATATACCTGTAGAATTTCGCTAGTATTCGCACCGACGGCCTGAGGCTGGCTCGTTAATAGTGACTTCACGGCTCTGACATGTTGCTTGATAGCTGTGTCGTACTTCGAGACGGAGTACGCAGCGGCTTGAGCCGGCGCAAAGGCAGCCAGAGTTGCCGTTACGGAGTCCATTCTAAGCTGTATGGCGAGCCCTGAAGCTTATGTTCCAGAGTAATGGCTGCTGATGTTGAAGCGTTGAAGGCGGATTGATGACTAGTTCACTGTGAATTGCTCTTACCACACTCGACAAAAGATATGAGTCCCTGAGACAACTTGGTCTATCTCAGTCCAGGTCGAGATGCAATGAACAAAGCTTGAAAAGATGAAGTTTGTTGTTGCTCGCCGAACTCAAGGCAACACTCATGAGCACAGCTTCCGTGTTGGTGGGGTGGTGACGTTGGAGGAAGGCCGGGGATTAACCGAATGAACTTATCGTCCCCCTGTAACGAGATAAGGAGCTGCCCCTCCAAGTTCAGAGCCAAATGGTGGGGTTGGAATAGCTTCATTCGACTGCTAGTTAGAATGCATCATACATCATGGGCTACTGGCTGTATTGGCCATGGATATCCAGTTTCAAAGAAGAACTATTTTAACTCTCTGACTTAACGACTAGTGACATTCTTTTACACCCCGTGTCTCACAGGCCGACTCAGTCTACTCCACCTACTCAAAGCTTCTATCCTCACCTCGCACGAGCACCAGCTACGCGTGGCAAAGCACGACTTTAACCAAGCTTAACAGGGCGTGCAGCCACTTCACGTCGTACCCAGATCCTGCCTCTGGAATCGTGTGGTCGGCTCGCTAAAGCCTGTGTAACATCCGTAGTAGCAGACCAGCCAGGCAAATTATTCAGCTATCTAGTAACCCCAACGCTCCGCTCTTGCTATGCGTTGTTACCCCTAGAGAGCGTGCTGCAATGGGCTTCATATCTAGTAAGTCATGACTAAACAGGAGAAAGAGAGTGATATCTAGGATACCCAAGACATAGCCTTTCCCGATATGTGGAATAGTGTCCATCATCATACCCGGGGCAAAAGGGGGGAAAAAAGGAAAATAATGTAAGAATGACTTCAGTCGTCAGTCATGCTCATTGCTTAGTAGACGTGTTTCTTTTTCTTTGCTCTCATATACTGTAGTTTGCTCGTTACTCAATCACTGGCGAATATAAGCATGATCAGCTGAGCCAGCAGAGGAGCGTGGCGAAGATCCGTTCCATCCTTGGCCTGTTGACGGGCTCAGGGCCCAATCAGTCTCTGATCCCGTTCTCGGGCGCTTCTCGACAGCAGCGGCCATATCCTCGCGGGTCTGCGAGAGGCGGTTTCCTTTGCCAGGCTGCTGTCTCTCAGCACCGATCGGGGCCTGAACAGTGGCCATGTTGGAGGTGTCCTCGTTGCTGTCGCCCCGCCAGTCTACCTGCAGGATGGCTTGGCTGCGGACTGACGATGGGTTTCTGTTGAGCTGCTTCTGGAGCTCCTCCTGATGATCTCTCCACCATTTGGGGAAGCCATGGAACAGGCCGAGAGACTGCTGCGTCGCCTTATCAAAGGGCATCTCGTGCTTGTACTTGCAGCCCTGTTGGGTGAAGGCGCAGGTCCCGTCGTGGATCCATTTGTCGCAGTAGATCTTGGTCCTGCGCTGCTGAGCAGGTGAAGTTGTTGCAACGATGCGATCAATCCTATGCTGTATAGTCTTGTTAGCATCAGTCTATGAACGAAAAGCAGTCTTGTACAGAAAAAAGCAGGAAGATACTGCTAGAGGCTGATTACCTGAAGGACATCAGATGCTGGGGCAGTTGGAGTCTACACACTCAGCTTTCTTGATCTGCTTCGACCATGTTCAAATCACGCACCTTGATAGTTACAGGTTGATTCATGCTGGCAACCCCCTGAGGCGGCTGCATGTGCAGGTCAGGCAGAAGAACCATTCCCTGAGCGCTGGCCTGAGTTGCTGGAAGTTCATTGAGGTTTGGGAGCATATCTGCTGGGACAAGTCTGGTGTATCGGCCATCAGGCCGCTTGACGCAGTAGGCGTAGCCATTAAGACAGTCCGAGATGCTCACAGGCCCGCCGTTATTACTGGGTACAGATGAATGAGGCGGAGAACCCGTAAGAGAGTAGTTGTTGGTGCTAGTGATAGGGGGATTCATAGGATCAGTAGGCGGCTGAGAGCCTCGCCAGTTGTCCGATACCATGCTTCGAGGACCAGACGGTTGATAGACCTGAGCATTCTGCTGCCAGCCTCCATATGTTGGTTGAACAAGATATCCGTTCCCACCAACCACATGTGGATGGGTGTTGGGGAGATCCATGGAACTAGGAGGATTCATAGCGTCGTGAGATGCTGAGCTGTCGTGTTGCTTGGATGAAATTTGAGCCCAACGATGAACACTAGGACGTTTGACAACGTATTGGGTGGAGGAGTTGTTTCTGACCTGATGATAAGGCGAAGAAGTAGGCCTCTGAGACAGATGCTTCATCGTGGACGATAAGGTCAAGGACAAGCAACCTCTTCAGAACGAACAAATAAGCGTAGAATGCAATGACTATAAGAATACCTAGCTGGGCCTGATCCCCTGAGCTCGTACCCGGCCTATCACGCCGCTATCAGCTGTGAGACGGGTAACGGAAGACGGGATATAGCTTCGAGACGTGCGTTGGCAAACAAACAAACGGAGAAGAGTGGCTCCGTTGAACAATACGGTGCGGACTCTACTAGAACAAGCTCAAGGACACGGTATAGACGAGATAATGTGAACAAGAGTTCGATATCAGGGAAAGTCATGAACCTTGGCCATGTCTTATACTTGGAAGATGATGGATGTCACCATGATACGTTTGCTTCCCTGGGGAGGCGTGCTCTGCAAGGCACATACCCACGGTTACCTGCAGCCAGAGTTTGTCTTGTTACGTGCCATACACTCAAGCACTTGACCCAGGATATCAAATCAGAGCTAGGATCTTGTGTGCATTTGCTATGGTTTTCATTTCAAAGTACTTAAGCAAAGTGATGTATCCGTCCTATGCAGTGTCGTTTGGTCTCTCCAAACCTAGCGTATCTATATGTAGGTAGTTAATCATGCTCGCTTGCTCGCCTGCCTGCCTGCTCGCCGTCCCTCCTTCACTACCTGGTTCCGCATGCATGATGCTTCTTAGCAATGGATGTGTGCAAACAAATATGAAATGTCCGAAGCAAAGCACGTATCGTCCACTTTTAGTGCGTGGGAAATGTCGGTGAATTATTATAGCGGCTGCTTGCGCCTAGCAATCAGCTTTTCTCCGCGTCCAAAGATCATCAATCATTTGCGCTGTGTCCCGCTACTGACAGTAAACGACCTTAATTGGTTTAGTAAATCAGCCTTTTGCCGTTGCTTCACCCCAGTCTCAGGTTCCGAACGGTGGACCAAATCGAGGGCCACTCTGACTTCGGCTTCTGAGCTGAGGCGGATGCTTCTGTAGTCAGGTATTTGATGATGGGTAGGGGGTAGTGGATGAGAGGATTGGTATTGTTGTGTTGGAATCACACCTTGAGGTAGTACAAGGTTTTCATGCTTGCCCTGATGGACGTAGTTACCCTTAATATATCGTGAGAAATCGATATTGCTTCCGAAATTTACTTGGCCACCCTCTGGCTGGTAGGGGTTTGGCGTGGAGTAGGGGATTGCAGTGCGGTTGTCTTGGCTGCTCCCTTGCTGTTTGGGGTTCTGGCTGCCACCGACTTTCCACGTTGGCTGCTGCTTCTGCTGTTGCTGATCGACGATGCTCGGGGTTTCTTGACGGGGCTTGCGGCCGACTTTGTTTCGGCTTTTATCGACTTGCAGCGGCTTTGTGTTACGGGTGTCAGAAGTTTGGAGTTCGCCGAGGGCATCCGTTTCGGCGTCTGTGTTGCGTTTTTGTTAATTTTGGGTTTTGTGGTTGAGCTTTTGACTGGTGTTGTAGACGGGGTCACCTGTTGAACAGGAAAAGTCTTTTGGCGTTTACCTTTTGCCAGTGATGGATCCTCCTCCTCAGACTCTTCTCCAGAGTCACCGCCAGCAAAGTCGTCGGAGGAATCTGAAGACTCAGCATCGGGATCGCCCAGTATGGGATTATCGGCCGCGTTCGTCTTGTAGTTGATAGCCTGTTCAAAGGTTAGCTGATGACGCCAGGCAGATTGCTTGTCGATAACTTACCTGTCGACGCCTACCACCACGACCGAGAACCTCCCGATTTGCTTCAGCTTGCCGCTGTGCCTCTGCCTCTCGTTGAGCAAGAATACGATCCCAGACACTTGAGTTGATAGCTTCAGGCTCGGCTGTTTCTTCGGTAGCAAGGCCGGCCTCAAAGCCGGACTTCTCGTTAGACCACACCTTGGCATAAGAGAAGGAAGTCCCATCGTCAGCTTTGCTTTCCGTTTCGTCTGTTCGGTCTAGAAGTGCATCAACAGCAGCAGAATCGTAATGAATAGACTTCTTCTCGTAGTCGTCGTTAAAGAGCGCTTGGGCGCCGTGTTTCAAGATTGACTCAAGGTCGTCGCCGGCCAATTCGTCATCATCCATGCTCTCAATCAGGGCATGGTCTAGAGCCATTTTCTTCTTACCGATCTGCATGATTCGTTCCTCTACCGAATCCGTCGTCATGAGCTGGAAGCAAAGAACCTTCTTTTTCTGTCCGATTCGATGAGCACGGGACAAGGCTTGAATATCTTGATGCGGGTTGAAGTCAGGGTCAAGGATGATCACTGTATCTGCAGTAGCAAGGTTGATACCAACACCACCAGCTCTGGTCGAAAGCAAGAATGCAAAGATGGGAGAGTCAGGTGCATTGAAGGCATCGATGCGCCGTTGCTTTTCCAAACTGCCGATGCTGCCATCGAGACGGCGGAAATCGAAGCCCAGGCCACTGAGGAAATCCTCGATAATATCCAACTGCTGCAAAAATTGACTGAAGATCAAGACGCGGTGGCCTCTCTCATGCAGTTTTGGAAGCATGGCTTGTAGAAGCATGAGCTTGGCCGATGCCTCTACAAGATTACGTTGAAGGACGGTATGGTCATGATGACGCTCCTCAATAGCTTCGGAGTACATGAAAGGATGGCAAAGGCACTTTCGCAGCTGCATCAAGATGTTGCTGAGGGATCCACGTTCCTTCTTGTTCATTTTGCTGTTGGAAAACATGGCCTTGATCAGCTCTGGGTTCTTGGCCATGATGCTCTTGGAGAGCTTCTCCTGGATCACAGTCATAGTGACTGGCAAGATGATCTGGGTCATGGGTGGCAGGAATTTAAGTACACCTGCCTTGGTTCGGCGCAAGAAGTACGGTCGAATCTTGTTATGCAGTTTGGGCAGCGTTTCCTTGTTAAGAACAGCGTACTCTGCATCTAGTTCTGCGGCATTCTGCTTATCATCAATGAACTGAAGAAGGTTAAACAGCTCTCTTTTGTTGTTCTGAAGTGGTGTCCCGGTAAGGAGAAGTCGAAATGGAATTCGCATGGATCGTAGAGCACCATACAGCAGGTTCTGGTCGTTCTTCAAGCGCTGACCCTCATCGACCACAAGCCCTGCCCAGTTGATAGACTTGAAGAGGGGTTTAGTCGCGGGGTCCTGGGCAGAATCATAAGACATGATTACAACATGAGCCTTCATGTCTGTAGATCCGTTGGGGAACAGCTCATACTTGTACGCAAGTGCTTGTGGCTCTCGTCCGCCATGATAAGCAACAACTCGCAGCTCTGGTACCCATTGTTTGAACTCGCGGCGCCAGTTGGGGCACGTGGCGTTCGGAACAACGATAAGGAAAGGCCAGCACTATCGCCATGTCAGCATGTCAACCATCACTTTGTTAGACGGCCGTGGCATACCTTGGGGCTGTCTTGCACTAAGGAAGTCACAAGCCCAACGACTTGGACAGTCTTTCCTAGGCCCATCTCATCAGCGAGAACTACACTGCGTCCTGAGTGGTAATTTCCCAGTAGCCAATTTACTCCTTCGATCTGGTATCCCATGAGCTTTCCTCTCTGGAGGCCAGCAGGTTGCTCATCGATCTCCTCAAACGGCTCGGCTTTATAAGCCTTGATTCGTTCTTTGACCTTGTTCTGAGATTCGCTCTTGAAGTATTTACCCTCAACATACTCATAGTATGCCTCCACAAAAGAAGCATATATGTCGCCCATGTCTTCCTTTGGGGGCGAGTCCCACACAACATCGTCATAGCCTAGACCCTGAAACTTGGCGAAGATCTTGTAAACGTTGGACAGGTTCTCCATCTCTTCTTCTCTTGTCTTTAGTCTGGGTATCGAGGGGTGCATTTTGACGTTGAAAATGATGTCAGGCATAAGGAACTCATCTGGAATAGCTTGGCGGTCGTCAAGCTTCAGGAGATCTTGTTCGGCGTCTCTTTTTCCGAATGAGACACGCATCGCGGCTGCTGCCACGCCGTATACCCAAGCACCTGGCTTCCAAACACAGTGAGCATAGGATCGGGTTTCCCATTTAATAAGATACTCCTTGTCATCCTCTCGGACTTCAGCATACATAGGCCGAGGAACTTGCATGGCAAGAGACTTGTCTACTGGCCGCCATGCCACGAGCCGATGGATTTTGTACCTAACGCTCGCACATTCCTTGCACTGCCAATCAACTGAATGATCTTTGAGGCGTTCAGACTTGAGATCCGTTCCGATTGTACCGCTTCTAGCGCCGGGAAGATGCTCAACGTGCCAGCCTCGGTGACATGAAGCGCATCGAAAGAGAACAAGGTCGGCGTTGTTAAGCAGCTCTGGAGAGACAGGAGTGATGGGGTCAACACCATTGTTCTGCTCACGAAGCTTTTCCTCCTGTCGAGCTGTCTTCTTTTCGGAGAAGGAAGTGCAGCTGCGACCGGGCAATCTGCATTCCTGACACAGGCCATGTCTAGGAGCACTTTCATCCTTTCTGCTGGGGACACCGATGCAGAATCTGCATTGCAAGACGAAACTATCCTCACCAACCTTGGTAACCATGTGTTCGCGAGCACTGCGATACCCAAGACAGGTCTTGTGGTAGGACAGTGTACAGCCTTGACAATGAATCATTTGGCCTCGTTGACGCGAGCCACTGCAAGTGTGACAGTGATCCATATGTATCGAAGCAAATTCCGAGTCGGCAGGAAGTGTTTGGAAGACCTCTCTGATTGATATGATTTTTGGGACGCCTGGGCCCTTGTCCTCGACAATATAGAACGAATCCTCATCCATCAAGGCATCATCCTGCATATTCAGGGTATTCCTTGTGGCTCTAGAAGAACGCCGAGGTGCTTCGAACTCGATATCAGAATCATGAGACTTCTGACGCGATCTGCCCTGCGACCGAGCCTTTTGTCGCATGCTCATTGTTTGAAGACGCTTCGATCGTTGGCGTGCCTTGTTAGGACGACCCTTCTTGGGGGCGATATCGGAGACAACTATCGGCATGAAGTCGTCGTCCTCCTCTTCCGATGACGCTGGAGGAGCATCTCCAAGCAACTCGTCCTGTTCTTGACTACCAATACCATTCTTCAAGTACCTGCCAGTGAGCTGTCTTGGCTGTCGAACTCTGAGTGATCTGCTGTGACCTGTAGGCTCTGGTTGAAGATTGTCCAGCTCGTCTTCGTCAGCCAGCATGGAGGGGCTGTGCGAAGGCTGCTCCATGGCCTCCCTGGAGCGGAGGCGTCGCGAGAGACTGCGCGTACCGTTCCGTCGAACAGGTTCATCGTCTTCCTCTTCGTCGATATCCATACGGTCTGAAAGCACGGATTCTGGTTCAGAATCCCACTCATCTTCTGGTCCATATTTTCGCTTCCGAGTAGTGGACATGTCGTCGACTTCAAACGACCCTAGGCCTTGGTTGAATCGGGCTAGAGCAGCTCTTCCGTTCTCCAGAGCAACGAGCTTGGTAGAGGTTATCTTAATTGCCAAGTCAGTGGTTGTCAACTAAGGCAAAAGAATTGGTGCAGAGAAAAGAGTAGAGGGAAAGGGAATGATGTAGAAAGAAAGGGTGCGGGGGTGAACAATAGAGGAGAATATGTTTGCGAGATTCGCGGTGAATAAGGCAGGCTAAGAACAATAGCTCGCATATTTGTATTTTTGTGATGAGCTTTGAAGCTGTGACAGAATAGCTGAAAGCAACATCGGAGCGCATGATTAATAGCCTCTCCTGAATTAAACGCGAATCGCGCAACACCCCTTGAATCAAAGGAAATCCACCTACCAACTCTCGCCTCCCATCTGTGAACTCGACGCGGTAGCTAATAACACCGTGGGAGGGCGGAAGCTCTCCAAAGACGAACTCGACGATATCGCTAACAACAGTCGAGTATTGGCTCCGCTGCTCCATAGGCATCTCTGGAATCACAACCTCAAGTCTGTAGGTCGGCTTCGGAGGCATCACAGGCTCTATTATATCACCCTCAATTCGAGGTACATCGTCTGCTTCATCTTTATCTTCATCTTCATCTTCATCTTGGTCTTGGGTGTTTGATGCTTCATGCGACGTTTGTTGCGCTTCGGCATCCATCTCCATGTTAGTGGGCAGAGTCCCGTTTGATCCGCCAAGATCTGCTAATAGCCATTGCAATGACCGCTCAATGGATTCTGAGTCTTGGTTCACTAGGTCCTCGAGAGGTTCATAGAGCGGATTTTCGTGTTCCATCCTGCAGGTATCCGTTCGACTCGCATATATATCGGTGGATGGGTATCGTATACGACCTCGGTAGGGTGCACTGGCTGGTTGACTTTTGCTAGATTCCTGCAACTAACCAAACAAGAAATACAGGTCGTTTAGAGTGGTAGTTTGCAAGTGACTTGGTAAGGTTGTTGACATAGCTGAAGCGCCATCACCGAAATTTTGTTGTCGAGCCGATGGAGATTCACATCGTCGTTTGCGACGGGAAAACGCGACGGTCGCATCCAAACGCGTTAATAATAAGCTGTGACCCATTAACAAAGCCCATGGTATGCACTAAGGATGTCATGGCAAGTCTCACCGCCCGCTAGGCCCTGGAAATTCGACGGCAGAAAACGTTGAGTGGGGCAAGGAAGGAAACTTCAACGGGAAGATCTTTAAACGGAGTGGGCTTGCAGGTACAGTTACAATACAAACACAACGACAACGTTTTCTTGTCGCCAGCCTAAAGCTACGTTATGCAATGCTTTACCCTACGCAACTAAGAGTCGTCGCCCTATCACGACCGTTGGCAAGGCTCCATCCCGCTCAAACAAGTTTCGCCCCCATTTTCGTTCGCTCAAAGGCACTATCAGCTATCGTCCGAGGTGTGGTCAAATCCGAACAAGCCCAATATGGCGAGTCTCGATCGCGCGCTGGCGGCTTCCGCGACCGCAAAACTTCTGATATGAATCCACGATCAAGGCGAGGTGCTTCTCCTCTGCGCAAGTCAGCTGCAGCTCCCCGCCGTAGTGACTCTCCCACTCGCCGAGACGACTTTATGGACAAATTCAGCAGCGTGAGAGCTGCCGATCCTGGCTCCTCGAAAAGCGGTACACGGAACTGGCGCCAGGAGCAGAAATTGAGGAAGAAATTGAGAAAGAAGGATGAAGAAAAGAAGGCCCAAGAAGAGAGGGAGGTAGACGGAACTGGCCGTCGAACCAGGAGGAGGAGATTTGCAGATCCGGAAAACGAATTTGGAAATCGCAGTTTGGTACAGCGAATGAAATATGGCGATCTCAAAGAGGTGGCCGACAGTCTGCAGGTCAAGCAGCCTGTTCGGCCGCGAACTTTCCAAGAAGCTCGACGGGAGTTCAGAGACAACGATAACGACCCTCCACGAAATGAGCGACGGTTTGAGCGACCAGATCGACGACCCGAGCCATCAGGGCAGCAATTCGATCGCTCAGAGCGCCGGCCGGATCGTCCAGAACGTCAATTCGACCGTTCAGACAAACCACAGCAGAGATTCGACCGCTCAGACAGACCGCAACGGAAATTCGATCGTTCAGAACGCCAGTTTGATCGTTCGGACAGACCACAGCAGAGGTTCGATCGTGCTGATCGTAACGCCCCTCGTCAGGACGACGCACGAGCAGAGCGATGGAGTGACCAGGGAGATGAAGATGGCGATGCATTTTCTGCTAGACGTGGAAAGAAGAAGGAGATGATGGCCATGACCATCAAATACACTACTGCCGCTTCACAGTTTCTTTACGGCCGATCGGTAGTTAAGGCAGCCCTGGAGCAGAACCGGCGACAACTATACAATCTTTACATCTACGGCGGCGAGAATCGGAGAGATAGCAAGGACAACACGATCATGACCCGGCTGGCGGAGAAGCACAAAGTACCAATTACAATTGTGCCTAACGACGAGCAGCGAATCATGGACAAGATGAGCATGGGGCGACCTCATAACGGTTTTGTTCTTGAGGCCTCTCCTCTGCCTCAACTACCCATCAAGTCACTCGGCAAGTTGGAAGAGAGCACTGGCCGCCTCGGCTTTCACGTTGATCTTGACTTCCAGACCAAGGAAGAGGCAGCCGTCAATGGCACAGATACCTTCGTTCGACGGTCGAACGATGTGATGCCGAAGCCCTTCGTCCTTTTGCTCAATGAAATTCTCGATCCAGGCAATCTGGGAGGCATCATCCGCACTGCCAGTTATCTTGGCATCGACGCTGTCGGCATCACCAATCGAGGATCTTCCACACTCACACCGGTTGTTCTCAAGTCCGCCGCTGGTGCAGTGGAGGAAATCTCGCTGTTTACGGTTGATGATCCAGTAAGATTCGTAGAAGAGTCTGGTAAAGCTGGCTGGAAGACATATGCTGCTGTGGCGCCACCTGACCGCAAGCTCGTTCGGAAGCACGGCGACAAGTTCGTGTCTTTGGACTCTATTGAGGCCCAGAGCCCATTGAACGATCATCCTTGTCTGCTCGTTCTCGGCAACGAGGGTTATGGTCTATCGAAGCCTGTCAAGGTTGCCGCCGACTATGAACTGTCGGTACCTCGGTTTGTTCAGGGAAGTTGTGTCGACAGCTTGAACGTCAGTGTTGCGGCTGGACTCTTGTGTCATTCATTTGTTAGGGAACCTGTGGCCGAGGTCAAGGCTGAGCCGGCCGAGTCAAAGATCGAGGCTACCGAGATGGAGAGCGAGGTCGCAACGACGGAGGCGGATGTAAAGCCTGTCGTGGAAGCTACCGAGGCTGTCTCTGACTCTGAGCAAGCTGGGAAGAACTCGGAAGAAGTCGAGTCTACTACGAAGCAGGAAAACAACTCTGAGGAGAAACAGTCAGAAGAGAAGGAGACTAAGGGAAACGACGAAGCGATGTTTTAAGCACCCTTGCAATGGCGGCGCAAGTATCGCTACTGTAATAACTCATGTATAACCACGATGCATTTGGGCGGCGCTTGGGTATAGAGGAAGGGACATGTAGAATATGTAACATCATGATGTATAACACGAGGGAAAACAGATAGAGAAAATCGACGATACATAAACATCAATTACTTAATTCTGTGGCTGTGACTGGCTGTAGGTGGAGGTGCGCCATAGGATCGTTAGCCGGTGAGACCCTGCATGACGCTGCACGCCATGCCGCCATCATGACTCCAAACTTGCAAGTATTCTGCACCGTTTCAAATTGACGACATTATATCCATGCTGCTTTATATGTGCTTCTATTCTTGCTATATCATTGGCCTCTTCCAATGCTATGCCACATGGTTCTGCCTGTCAATTTAGCGACAGAGCCATCCTGCGGCCCGCCATATCGTCACTAGCCGTCTCCCAGCCACCCAATTGTTTACACGCAGCCTAATAAGTCTGAGTTGTCATGCCCCATCAGCAGCCTCATGTTCACTCTCGTCCCGTAATTCATGTACTTATTCAAGCAATAACCAATTTCCTTTCCTGACGTCTGTTGGTTTGCGCCTAACGACGAGATTGATTGGGTACTGTGTGGCGGTGTAGTCTTCATATTTCACCGCCAATACCTCAATTCTACGTACCCAAGTGAACCAAGACTGCAGACAACTTGAGACCTGAGAACATTCCTTGCGTCTCGCTCAAAATAATACAATGCGATCCCTATCGGCCCTCCTAGTCTATGTTACCGCATTGCTGCCTCCGCAGGCTTCTGCCGAATCGAGCTCACCGATAGCTGTTAGAAAGCTCGCACCTAATCCCAACGACAAGCTCCTCCGCGAGCACCTCGCATTCGCACCGCTACACATTCTCTCTCCTCGCGAAGCTGCCGCCGCTGCGATATCGTTCCTCGACGAGCAAGATGACGAGTTACTAGGACACAATGGCACAGAGCGTTTCTACCGCCCTGCATTCGCCCCTCATAGCGAAGAGTCTCGAGATACTCTGTTGCGGCGTGCCGCAGAGGTGCTGGCGTTGTTGGAGAGGAGGTCGTCTTGTCCTAAGGGGATGAACAGCTGCTCTAATATTGACTCCGAGGTCAAGTGCTGTCAAGATGGAACATATTGCGTGGATGTGGGTAATGCTGTCGCAGGAGGCATCGCTTGCTGTCCCGATAGCGCCTCGTGTGGTGGAGGTGTTGGCGCCTGTCCTGATGGTGCCACGAGCTGCTCGGAGGATCTTGGAGGTGGGTGCTGTATCCCAGGATATGTGTGCCAGGGGCTTGGTTGTAAGTGAACACTCAGGATGCTTCACGATGGATGCTGACTATGACCAGGCGTGCCAAGCGCTGCTGCTACACCGACGAAAACGACCGCAGAACCCACTATCGAGCCCACGACCGAAACGGAGACAGAGGTTGAGACAACTGCAGAGGAAGAGCCTACAACGGCTTCTGAAGCCGAGACGGAGACGAAGGATAGTACAGTGACTGCAACAGCTACAGGCTCAGCCACGGGCATTGCTCCGTACCGTCCAACTGGCACCTCCGTAACCTCAAGCGACGACGGAGAAACCCAAACAGGCTGCCCTACAGGCTTCTACGGCTGTCTCGCAACTCACGGCGGCGGCTGTTGTCGTACCGGTCGAGATTGCGACACGCACGATTGTCCGGCTCCTTCAACCACAATCGTCTCCAATGGCGCAACTGTTATCGTCCTCGCAACGGATGCGCCACCTGCCCCCGGACCTAAGTCGACGTGCGGAAGTGGTTGGTTCCTCTGCGGCAAAGATGCCGGCCCTGTTGCTGGATGCTGTCCCGATGGATACGATTGTGGGACGGCGAGTTGCTTCACCGTGCAGGCCAGTGAAACGGGCCGCATACAGAAGGAGTTTCCTGAAGCTGATGTAGCTGCGCATGAGAAGCCCACCATCATGACGGTCATGATTGCATTGGCTGCGGTGTGTGTTGCGCTCGCATGAGTGTTTTGACTATGTATAATGATATTAGACTGGAGTGTTGGGTATGATAAAAAGACATGTAAATTTGATCACATATAGAGGGACTTTCACCATAGAGAATGAATTAGCTAGATACCCTGGTAAAATAACGGCATAACTTTACTCGAACGCGGCCAATACCATGTCATATGAAATGCTGAAAGATAGAGTATAAAGCAAACCAGCACGGCGCGTGATAAGTGTTTTCATGGTCAGGCGTTTTTGAAAATGTACACTGGATAACTTTTTGCCAAATTACTCGAATTGTTTCTTTCAATTATTTACAGGCATGGCGCCTTTTCTTTGCAATTCGCTATCATCATTTTCATCATCATATCCTTTCGATATTCCACTCCTTACTCAGGCATGTTGGAGAAAGGCTTAGCGAGGTGCTCCTGGCAGAAAGGCAGCTTGCTGGCGGTCCAGATCTCGGTATCCTGTAGTCGGTGTTAGTTGCTATTAGAATAAGTATAAATAAAGTTACACTTACAGGCTTGAGGTTCTTCTTGATCTCAGTGTCAAGAGTACCGGCCTTGAGAGCAATGATCTCGGGAGCGGCATCGGGGTCGTGGGCAATGGGAGAGCCGCACTCGGAGCAGAAGAGACGGTGGACAGTGTTGCCCGAAGAGCCCTTGGAGCCGGAGTAGGTCTTAACAGGGCCGTTGATAGTAAGCTTGTCCTTCTTTACAACGGCAACCAGAGCTATAGTAGCGAGAGAGTTAGCTTGCCCTTGTCATTACATTGATTCCCCAAGGAAGAGAGCCGTACAGTAGGTAGAACCGCTCTGGCGCTGGCAGTCGTCGCAGTGGTCGTAGCCAACAAGGAGAGGCTCATCGTCAACCTTGTAGGTGACGGCTTTGCAGAGGCAGTGTCCGGAGAGAGGCATTGTGATGGATGGAGTATATCAGATGATCAGCTATATTGTTCAAGTCAAAGATTGATGTCTAGGCCAACAACACTCTCGAGTCTGGGAGGAGAGGAGCTTTTAAAGATTAGAGAAGCTCTCGAAAGCTCCATGAGGGGCTTTAGCGGGGTAAAGGGAAATTCCGAGCTCTTGTTGGCGAGTGTTGGAGTGACGGTATGATGGACAGGGAAAGCTGCTGGCGGTGGGGCGGTGATTGGATGACGTTGAAGATGATCGTCAAGTAAAGGGTGTGTTGTCGGGCTAGGAAGGACGAGCGTAGACTAAAGCTGCATGCTTCGAGTATTTGTGTACAGTATTTGAATATCTCCCGTGTTAGTGAGGCCAATGATGACACGAGTGGGAGGTTATCGGAAAGTCTTCATCTCATATAAGTCTGGCCTATGCAGCTTCTGAAGCTCGACAATTGGTACTGCGTAGCAAGCTGGGGCCGTCGGAACATCATCGATATGCAGCGTAATCGCGTTGGCGTATCCCATCGTCAGCCCTAGTTCAAGCGCCCTGGCAAACAGAGTGTAGGGTGGCGTTGACACGGGAATTTGTCATTCTTCATGGAATATCCTGCAGGAGAAGGAAGCGGGGCTCATGCGAAGGGTATTTGGAATTGCGACAATTTGAAATATGCCGTTTGCAGGGGTATGTGGTATCATTCGGTTGCATTAACAGTTTGATAACACGCAGCGTTGGATAACACGCCTCCGAAACCTTTCCTCGTTTCCAAATACTCAACTCAAAACGGCAAGCTCATGGACAGCTTGATCAGAATGATGATGTAAATCGCGGGGCAGTGGAGAGCTCAACACCTGTGGTCAGATAGTTTGTGTTGCTGATTGGCCAGCGGAAAGTATCTCGAGTCGCCGATTGTGCCTGTTTCTGTGGTTCTACCGAACGTATCGAGGTCGGCCAATTCGGGGGAGCTTAGGGGTAAAGCGGCGAGTTGATCCGGTAATAGCTCATAGCGATTGTCTCTCTCTCGTTCCGCTCCTCTGAAAGCGTGACTGCTTCTGTCAATTCATGAACCTTCGTCATGAGAAACCCGGAATGACTTGACCGATGAGAGATGCTAGAGCCCATGACATGCCAACTCTTCCCAGGAACTCCATCATGCCAAGCAAGCGCATGCTTCCTAGAGTGATGCGATCAGCCACAAATAGACGAATAACTGCCGTTCTGTATTCTTTCTTGAGTCGAATATCTTCTTGTCCAAGAACGAAGGCGTCCATGGATGACATGCGGAAGTCTCGAATATCAACGCTCTTTGTTGGCGGCGACGGTTTATCGGCAGACGTTGAAGATTTGTCAATCCTGTCTGGTCGGCGTCTTAGGCTCTTGATGAGCTGGAAGTAAGTATAATCGACCGGGTTTGATGCATGAAGAGGTGCAGAGCCCTTCTTCAAGAAGACCTTTATCAACAGTTCCGGTTTGTCAGTCCAGAACGTGCAACTTTCAGCCAGCTCACAAAAAAAAGCCTCGGAATCATGCGCATAGTGGACAAAACGCGAGTAGAAGACGGATGTCAATATCTTGATTCTGATTTCGGTTGCAGGTTCGGTCGAGCCAGTTGTCTGGTGGGACATCAAAACCTCCTCAGAAGCTTCAGCAACTCCACTGGGCATGTATCGTACAGTAAGAGGGGTGGGTGATCTCTCAACGAGGTGCATGAGGTATTGATGAAATGCCCGTTCGAGGACCCTCTCGATTTTGTTAGCTCGGCGTCCTATACTCACACTAAGAGACCTGGGCTTATGAGATAGCCATCCCAGCACATGGCGTCCGAATAGAGATGTTCCAAGAGCGATACCAACAACAAAACTGAGTTGCTGCAAGCCGATGTAGCGCAAAAGTGAAGCTATCAGGGAAGAATGCTTCGAAGCGACAAACCCTAGGGTAAGCGCAACATCCAGTCTACTTCCAAGGGAGAAGTATACCGAAACTGCAATCGCAGTCAGGAAAGCAAACAGCCAATTTTCGTTGAGTCGATCAACAAAGTCAGCTGCGAGGACAGCCGATAGAAGTGGCGAGTCCTCGAACAAGCCGTCCATTGGCAAGATTAAGGATTGTTCATGTTTGTCTCTTGCTGAAGTTTGGTGAAAACTTGCAACCTACTGAGGTCAAAGTTGTAGGGGAGAAGAGAAGAAGAAGAGGAGGGGAAGTGACGAAACCAAGTCTCTAGAGTGGTTTGTGTTTAACAATTATGGAAGGTACCTATCCGAGGCTCAAAGTTGTCCATCAAGGTTGATTGCCATTAATGGACATATGTTTTACAAGACACCCAATAGGCGGTAATCAGGTACCTGGCCGTTATTTTAGTCATCAACTCAGTAACTCAATGCAGTTTTGTGTGTGCAATGGCTAGGTGGTAAAAAACATTAGGTAAAGTGCTGGCTTAGTTAATACTAAAACTGTCTCCGTATTTCTGTCTGTATTTCTGCCTCCTGAATCCAACATGGCCAGGGCACGAGATCATGAGCGTATCACTTTGTAAAGGTATATCCGAGTCCCACTGGTTGTCGTCATTGAATCTCTCACAGTCATACCGAGTTTGATCTGAGTAGCTAGGGCAGCCCGGCTAAGCCGTCTAACCCTGCAATAAAAGGGTCCATCCAGGAAGTCTAGCACCTTCTACGGGCTGAGAAGGGGCGAGGAAGGTGAGCCACAAGTGGCGGTGCGAGAGAAAATTCACACCTCCTTTGCAGCAGCCGCACTGTTATCTCCAGGGCAGGGAACAACGAGGCGCGGGCATGCAGAGGGAGAGAGGCCACACTGCACGGTGCCAATTATAGCTAACCCCTCCGCCGATTGACTCAGTGCCTCCGAGCCCCTCCATCCATTCCATCACCTTCCCCATAAATTGTTTGTCGCCCAGAACCTCAGCTCGATCTATATTCCAGTCTCACTCAACCAACAATCAACAACACCCTTCTCACTCCTGCTCGACTTACGACCTGCTTCCAAGCACACACAAATCCTTCCGATACCGCTTTAATCACCTTCAAAATGTCTGACGATTGGGATACCGCTACCAAGATCGGCAGCCGCACTCGTGGCTCCGGCGCTGCCCAGCGCGAGACAGTTGTTCGAGGAAAAGCCGCTCTCAACGCTGCCCAACGAGCTGGTGGTCTCAGCACCGAGAAGAAGTACTCTTCCGCCAACGCTGTATGTAAAAATCTGCTCACGTGCGTCTTTTTGCATGAATTAACACATTCTCAGGGTTCCGCACCAGAGGGTCAGCGCATGACAAAGGTTGACCGTTCGGACGACATCATCAAGCCCAACACCATCGGCAAGACTGTCGGCGACGTCATCTCCAAGACCCGACAGCAGGTCGAGCCCAAGATGACCCAGAAGGACCTTGCTACCAAGTGCAACACCACCCAGGCCATCGTTGCCGACTTCGAGCGAGGCAGTGCTACCCCCGACCAGAAGGTGCTCAGCGCCATGGAGCGGGTGCTCAATGTCAAGCTGCGAGGCACCGACATTGGCGCCCCCAAGTTCCCCAACAAGAAGAAATGAGCGGTTCATGCTTAGAGGAAAATATCTGTAAGAGGGCTTCAGAGCCGCGTCGAGCGTTAGCGAATGATGATATCTTGGCTGGGAAATCCGGGAGTTTCGTGTGGGCCGTCACGATGCGTTTATGACTATGGGTACATGAGGCTTCTTTTTTTCTTCATCACGGGGTTTCAGGATTGAGGGCGATAGAAAGAATGGGCTCCTTTTATGGCATGGATGTTCTGGTTTCTTCAATTTTGAGCGAGGTAACGCACCCGCTCACCCAAATCAACTATCCTCTCGTGCACCATCAGCCTGTGTCAACACCACCCTGTCTATGACACTTCAACATATGTGTAACCAAAACCTGGTTGACTCGTGCAATACGACTTGTGACTGTACTTGATATTCGCATCATCGAGAGAGGTTGCCGTCGCGACACTATACAACGACGTTACTGATCCCATGGGTGGCTCCAGTCTAGAATATGATGATTACGAGGGATAGCACCCATCATGAGACTTACGAAGGTATTACACAAAAATACACACACGTTTATGTTGGACATAAGATAAAGGACATCACATTTACTTAGCTGGTTGTATCACGTAATGTTTTTGTCCATCAATTATATCAGCCTCAATCTAGCCGGCTGTGCAGCATAAGACAACATTAATCCATTCTCGAACCTGAGAGTACCAAAAATTTGGCGGAGAGGTCAAGCAGGGTGAGAAAGATTTTAGAAGCGGATTTTAGATTTTAGATTTATAGGTTTTAGGAAGTTATTCCATTCGACCACTCCGCTAAGGAGGAGTATGATAAGGTGGTATATAAAACATGGCAGTCTACATCCCTTTCATTCTCAACATTCGAGGCATTCCAGCAGTAAAGAGGTTTTGTTCTATTTTCCGCATCCTGATCTTCTCTCCGATGTTCTTCATAACTCAGACGTCCACATTAGTCACTTGGCGGCTCCCAAGAGTAAAACGTCGACAACATCTCAACAATCGTCGCTAAGGAATTGCAATCCTCTATCAACCATGCGCCCGTCATTAAATCTAGCAGTTCGTATACCCCGGGTTAAATCATGCAGACACCTTGGGGCTGTACTTTGTAGCGGCCTTGTCAAATAGGGCGCTCTTCTCTTCTAAGTCAGCCAGGAACTGGTGGTCAGGCTTGACGGTCTGGAGTTTCCTAATGAGTGTCAGTATAACGTCATTGCATGTAAAACCATTAGGCTTACTGTGTAAGTTCGTCGGACTGGCTGCCAGAGATAACATTGAGGACCAGCAAGTTGGCAATAGCATCAGCGTTGTTAGCGTCCTTCTCCAAGGCCTGGTCCAGAGCAGCCTGGGCTTCTTCTGTTCGGCCAAGGTGCAATTCGCAGACAGCTTGAGAAACAAGGCTTCGTACTGATGAGGTCGAGGGAGCTTGTGCGAGCTCCTCAAAGACGTAGAACGCCTGCTGGTACTTCTCACCACCCTATACGTCTTAGTGAAAGTCGTTTGTGACAATCCTACAATGCTTACCACTCTTAATCCTACCCATGACTCGGCCAAATTGACCAGGAGACTATCCTGGGCCCATCGTCGCGCAGCAGAGACTTCCTTCAGGGCGAGGTCGGTTCGGTTTTGTTGCAGATGGATCTGAACGATGAGGGAGACAGCATCAACTGGACAATAGCGGTCAGCGTAATCCTAAGCATAACGGAGGCTCCAGGTAAACATACGGCTTCCCTGATGTTGAGTGAGGAGAGCAAGCGCCTCCTCAGACTTTCCAGCAGCTTGAAGAACTGTTCCTCCAATAACCTGTACTGTTGTGTTGTCGGCGGCCGAAGATGCCAGCTTCTCGATTGTCTGGACTGCCGAATCGGTCTTGCCCAGGTTGAACTCAGCAAGAGCACCTAGAGCCTGCAGTTCAGGCTCCGACTCGCCCTTCACATCATCAAGAACATCTTCTGCTTGGCCGAGAGCCAGTCGGGCTCGGAGAACAAGGATGCGCGCGGGCAGAGCGTTGTCAGAGGAGAAGGATGAGGTATCGAAGTCGATAACTTCCTGGTATTGACCCTGGTGGAAGTGGTTGTGGATGTTGATCAGTTCGCCTTCGGTCGAGTAGGGGTCCATTTTGACGATTGTTGCTTGTGCTGTTATTGTAACTGCGTATAATTGACTGTTGTCCCTAAAACGTCCCTTGAGAACACCTTGGTGATGCGCCTACGAGATCCAATCCAATGGTGGGGCCGTAGTCTGTCCTTTCGTGGGGTCAGCTCCAAAAGCACGTACCTAACCCCTTAGCCTCACCGCAGTGAGGCGTTAATCATGGGTGCCCAAAATCTGAGGCACCAAGCTGTGGCGCATGCAAGCGAGAGCCACACCGCCCGAATGGGGCTAGGTAGGGTCGGCTGCCCACAAAGTGAGAAATCACCAAAACCTCCCAATTTTAGCCAGTCCTTGGAACTTGCATCACCAAACACACCCAACGAACGGCACCGCACATCGTCGTCAAAATGGTACGTCGCAGCAGTCCAAAGCCCTCTTATCCGCATCAGCAATAGCATCAGTATACTGTTGAAGATGCAATGCTATTATCTCGAGCCATGCGCCCGTCGACCACCCGCACGATGACAGTCATTTTTGGGAGAAAGTGGGATGAAATTCTGAAGCATCGCGAGGGGATACGATTCTCGATATACCAACGCCCAATCTCGACTACCGACGACAAATCGACTGCGTCAATGCTGTTGCGCTATTAAACACTCGCGACCATTCAACCCTTTCTCTCAAAACTGTCTCGGTGGCGAACGAATCGACATGGCGAGATTTAATAGAGGTCTTGACACTCAAACATCACCAGATGGCTAACACGCTGGATCCCACAGGTCAACATTCCCAAGACCCGCAACACCTACTGCAAGGGCAAGGAGTGCCGCAAGCACACCCAGCACAAGGTCACCCAGTACAAGGCTGGAAAGGCCTCCCTGTTCGCCCAGGGTAAGCGACGATACGACCGCAAGCAGTCCGGTTACGGTGGTCAGACCAAGCCTGTCTTCCACAAGAAGGCCAAGACCACCAAGAAGGTTGTCCTGCGATTGGAGTGTGTCAAGTGCAAGACCAAGCTCCAGCTGGCGCTGAAGCGATGCAAGCACTTCGAGCTTGGGTACGTGAACTCTTGGATCATTAGGACCGACAGCATACTGACAACGACTACAGTGGTGACAAGAAGACGAAGGGTGCTGCTCTGGTGTTCTAAGTGCATTGTGTTTGGGGTCTCAGGGTCACCATTTCTATGCTTCCCTCGGCGGCATTTGGGCATCATGGATGGACACAGGCGAAAGGAGGTACACGTCCTCAATTTGAGGCATGTTTCATAGGGAATGAATGAAAAAAAATCTCTGTGTTGCACCAACACGACTATCCAAAGCACAGCACGAGAATATGCCTCCACGGTGATGAACAAAAAACTTGAGTGTTGAGTCGTTACCCCTCAGTATCGCCCACGATGCGCGGGAAACGACTTATGAGTCATGGACATGGTTGAGCAAGCTTCAAAACAGCAAAGGTATATAGGTCTATAGGTCTATAGTCTAATGCTTTGACGCTACTCTAAAACCCTTCTCCCAGCATGATGGTCTTGCCGCCTCCGTACCAGAGTGCGCCATTTCGCGCGTCAATGCCTCTCTCGTGGCCGACGAGCCATTCGCCGCCATTGTACTCGGAGTTTGGGTTGTCCCAAACCTCCTTCTCCAGCCATGCATTGATCTCATCTATAGTCTTGACCCACGCCGCCCTCTTCTCTGGCGTATCATGGTCGTCGTGGTTGAGATATCGTCCAAGCGTGATGTGTGCGCTGGGGACTTGGTATCTTGAACCAACTACAACGCCACCCGCCTGCACCTTGTCATACACATCGCGGCGCAGATGGTGGTATGTGTAGTCATCTCCCTGTGTAATGCCATCTGTAGCAACAGGCTCAGTGAGAGGGGGTGAGAGTGGTTGTTCCCCTGAGGCGGGGAGGAATGACAGAGCAAAAGCAGACAGATCGTAGGAGACCATGGGCTTGACCAGGCGGGATCTATGCGAGAATGTGTAATTGACAATGTCGGGAATATGTGGCCGTAGTGTAGAGACAAATGCAGCAATCTCCTGGGGTGTCTTGGAGAATGCAACCTCGAGAGCCGTCATATGCATTCTATGCGAAGGCATAAGCCAGACATCTATTCAACTTATTAGCATTCAGTCAGTTGTGTCATGACTCTATATCCTCATACTAGGCGCGGCTTTCTTGAGCAACTCATTAACCTTGGTAGCCAGGCGAATGATGTGGTCGGGAGGTCGGACCCAAAAGACCAAGCAGTTCCTGTTATCACGAAAACCAGGCTCTACAGTGGGAACCTCGAGCCTTAGGAGGGTTTGGTCAATGACCAGCTCTTGGAAGCCATTATCCAAGAACTTCTCCGCCTGTTGGGCGTTTCTCTTGGTCCGATGAACGGAGTAGAGAGTTTGAATCTCAGCCTGGCACAGTGAGCTTAAGAACTACCAGACCGAGCAAAGTGTCACTTACAGCATCATCGTTACAAGCCTTGATCAGAGCATTGTATGGGTTCTCGCCAGGTTGCAGCTGAATTCCAGAGAGGTCCTCCAGCTTGTTGCGAGCCTCGGCTGCTTCAAATTGAGCCACCATAATGACTCTGGGCACAGTTTACTCGATGTCACTGTTGGAGGTTTTCAGGGTTGTTTTGGGGATTGCTACTGAAGTAGAGAACACAGTTGACCATGGGTTCCTCAGCCGCTATATGAACACTTTCTGGGATTGTCGTGGTATGATGGGAATGCACGATTACTAAGCTTTCGACAATATGTGAGAGTCTATACTGGGATAACTATTTTTGTCTTGGTCGTGTTCCTGCAAATAGTCGTATCGGTGAAGCTGAGCTTGATCTTTTCAAGATTAGCTGAAACATCCATACAAGGGGATTGGTATTGCAGACAATGTATGATTTAAATTACATGTCAACTACTTGTACTCAGCCACCGTCAAATTACGCAGTTGCTGTTCCACAAATACCGCCGGTCATGACTGAGCTACAGCTTCGCGGTAACTCTTCCGCGATGTGGAAGACGCACCCTGATGTCGGGTCCCCTGGAGTCTTGGCCCTCGAACGTGACGATCTGACAGTCTTGAATATCGACCCCACTGGAGAACTGAACAACCAAGAAATCCAACGTCGTCTCCTTCTCGCCCAGTGCCACCATTGGGGCATGCCACGTTCCAGCTGCATAGGTCACAGCCTGTCGGTCCGTTGCAGTAAAGGCGCGCAAGCCCTTGAGGTCAGGCAGACCTCGGCCAGGGAGGCCATTGCCGCTTGGCACGGGGAGACCCTCGTCTTGGGGAGATGGGGGCAGAGACGGCGCCACGATGACCAGGTAGCTCGAAGCGGTAGAGGCCAGTGGAGCAAACGTCTGAGAAGTAAACGGGTGGCGCTCGAGGATGTTGACGGAGAACTCGTCCTCTGCAGGGTCGTCGCTGGCAGGTGCCAAGCTTCGAGCTTCGCAGACGAACTGACTCATGATCAATTGGCCATTGCTGCTGGGGGCCTCCGACAAGAGATCCTGGGGCTTGCTAACATCAGCGTAGCGAATTGCTGTTCCTTGGTTGGCTGATGCGCCGCTGTATGGGAGTTGACCGCCATGGGATGCGTATTTAGACGGGACAAGGCCTGGTCGAGGATTCGAGACTACATCTCCAAAGGGCGCGAACTCCTCTTGCGTGATGGGAGTGGCTTTAATCCTGAGCCTCAGGTTTCCGACGTTAACTTTGACCGACATTGTTGTTGCTTTGAAAATGCCGATTGAATAAAATGTTGTGAGGAGGAAGTTTGGATTGTGTTGAGTCAAATTCCATGTGGTTGAACCTTGTCACAAGGTATCACCATCCGACGTCGGCAAGGTAATGATAGCACTACAGCACAAAATGATACAACTGACATAAAGACAACACTCCAAGATTAAGAAAGGAGAAAACGTAACGATTGCTTGAAGTGTTCTATCTTCTGAACCTACCCTGAACCACACGACGGTGGGCATGTCGAATAAATGGCCCAGATTGACGACCGGACCGCTTGGCATATAAGCTCTAGTTTATGCTTGATTTTATGCTTACAGTAAACAGCTATATGTTTGTCTATGCCTATATGCCGTACAAATGATTATATTGAGTTATAATCAAGAGAAAAGCTACACATCCGTGTCATCGTCGCGTGTTGATTACATTCGACGTTAAGTGGCATGACCAAACTGCTGGAAAATGTATTATTTCTCATACGTTCGTACCAAAAACGCAAGCAATGTGTAGAATTTCCGTTCGCTTTCCAATCACAATGACTCGATAATACGCTCCGTTCTCTTGACCATGGTTCAAGAAATAACCCAAACGCCAACCCTTTTGCCCAAAACTCAAACCTGCTCAAAACTCTCTCGGTCGCTGCTCACGTCCCATATCAATATCTGCATCATCATCATCATCCTTGCCGTTTGATCGCCAGGGCGATGGTGACCGCATCGTAGGTGACATTTGGCCACTGAGTCCAGCCTGGTTCGACGGTGGTTGATATCCTGGCGGAGGATCGGATGGATAGCCCGTGTGCTGGGGAGGAGGCTCTCGCCAGGGCGCGTGACCGTACGGTTGAGGGTTTGCGAGGCCACGACCACGGGGGCCGCGGCGACGCTTGTCCATGTATTGACGACCATAGATCAAGATGAGGCTGCTTATGCAGATGAAGAGAATGAGAAGAGCGAGGAGCATGCCGAACCTTCGGTTTAGAGCGAATGTGAAGCCGCTAATCATATGTTAGCAATTGTCACAAGAGGATGACCGACCAAAAACTTACAGGAATGCGTTCAAGGTGCCCAGGAAGAGAACAATGCGACCGACCCAAAGATGGATCTTGCCGTACCTAGTCGGGGTCTGTGTTCTCTTATACTGAGTGTGGTGCATTATTCCCAGCCCGAATTGTCCAAGCAATAGACCAGTTACCACGAATCCCACGATCTGATGAGGGTCATCAAAGCTTCGAGACTAGTTTTGTGAGTGACAGATCCGGTTCCATGGGTTAGGTAACTTACCCTTTGATAGTAGAAACTGTTGGCAACACCAATTCCGAAACCAGCGAGAACGCCGATAGTCGCAACGGTCTGGTTGAGAGCATGCCACTTGACCCAACCACCAGACCTCAGCAGAACAACACCAACTGGCATGAGGAAGACGATCGACAAGACCATGAAAACTCCGTGAAGTGGCGATGCCCAGTTGGGCTCGGCCTTTTTGGCGTAGATAAGCTCGGATCCGACATTCTTTGTTGAATCGCTGAGGGACGGTAGTTCAGACTTGCCCTCTGTCCTTCCAATATCGATGGAGAAACTGCCGTATCCCGCGTGGTACTTGAGAGGCGCATCCTTGTCGTTGCTGTAATAGTCCTCCTCGGGCCCAAAGGCAAAGACGGCCTTGCTGCTGTGCTCAGAAACATCAAGGTATCCCCTCTGTCCACCACGCGAAGGCCAACTGCGACACCCACTCTTGCAGCGGATTGTTACAACCATGTGATCGTCGACGATTCCCGTGTCGTCGAGTACGTCATAGGCCAGCTCATCCCAGTAATAGGGCTCGTAATGTCCGTATGCGAGTCGCGGGGAGAATGTGACGTTGTTTTCTCGGTTCTTGTACACCATCAGAAACAGGGCTCCGGGCATGTCCTCGCTTCCAAGACCAACGGCGCCCCAGGATCGATTTTTCTTGACACGCAGGCTGAGATAAACTTCGGTGTTGATATTGTCACCAATGTCAATGGCAAATGCGACGTCGCCGTCTGGGGAGACGAAGGTGGATTGGCCAACATCATCTTTGTCTTTCGCGAAGGAGACCGGCAAGAAAGCTGTCAAAGCAAAGAAAATGATAGTCAGTAAATTGAATGAGCCGAGAGTAGGCGTGTGCTTACCTGCTGTCGCAGCCAGGACTCGTCCAAGCTTGCGAAGCAACATTGTATGGGTCTGGAGAATGTGGGGGAGTTAGATGATGGGGAAGAGAAAAACAATAAACAAGAGAGGAAGAGGGGGAACAAGTACAATCCAAGAGCAAAAAAGACATCGCAGAAAAAGGACAAGCCCCCTCAATCGAGACAAGGCTGTCGGCCCATGGTCTTTTACGAGGAAGACCGATTCAGGGAGACAGAAGCCGGAAAAGGAGGCGCGCCACTAATCAACGGCGTCGTGTTGCTAGAGATTAGAGATGCGAAGGGCACGGCAAATGACGAAGCGTGATGTTTACTGTCCAATTTCGATAGACGACGAAGGGTATGTGTCACATTGCAGGCTCAATCAGGTAGGTCATAATTGTTCCATTTTGTCTGGGAAAAGATGTTCATTGCCATCACGAGACACAAGTCACAAAATACCAAGTGATTCAGGTTCTCCATTCCATGTGCATATATCTCAGACAGCAACGTACTACCTTTTACCGCATGGCTTGTCGTCAGCCGATGTGTCCGACAGATGACGGGGGAAACCCCTCTTGCTCGTATTTCGAATTTCACATAAAGATAACAAAAACAAGCTTCACTGTTTGACTTGCATCGTGTCGGTACCTGACATAGAGTTTATTTAGCGTTCCCTGTTGGGCTCCTTCGCAGGGGCACTGTTCAGTGGGCACCCCCTGCGCTAGCCAGGCACAGAGCCCCCTGATCGACTCTAGATCTAGCGTGCGGCCAATCAAAGGCAGCATTTTACATTCCAACTCGTACCTCGCAAAGTGCAACATCTCTTATGATGGAGTCTGTAATTATCTGAAATTATCCCATTATCCGGTAGAATCATCCCAACGTTCAAAACACAGGGTACTATATCACAGGCCGTTTAAAGATAGCTGAACCTCTATCGCATCTCCAACATTAACCCAGTCCAACTACAGCAGTTAGTCACGAGTTGCTGTATAGTGGGTGAGTTACTTACAAGAACAACATTTGGTCGGCTGCTCCAATTACCCACACAAAGATCTATCTGCTTCTGGATAGACTTGGCCGAGTTTGTCTCCGCTGCGTCGATTTGGTTCGGGATCACAATGCCCAAGACTTCATTATTCAGCATGTGGTTCATGATTCCCATGAGCTTGGAAGGATCTCCGTTCTCGGGCCGATCGACCTCGCAAGTAGGGAATGAGGAGTTTGTTTCACCAAACGGTGTTTCCCAGAAGTAGTTGAATTCGTTGATGATATAGTCAACCTTAGTCTCGTCCATGTTGTAGTCTAGGTAGTTGGGTCAGTATTCGCAGGACTTGTGATAAGCTCTAACAACATACCCATGAATACGATGAGACGGGTTCCCTCATCAAGGAGCTCCTGCAAGGTCGACCACTCATCGAGCGCCAGTTTCTTCTCGGGATGAAACACAAACTCCTTGAGTCCCGTGCTATTGAAGGCATCGTCAAACTTTTCGATAGGCAAAGCGTCGTTGTTGGTCAAGAGCAACGTCACAACCTCGTCTGGGTTCTTTCCCATCCAGTCCGAAATCTCTTTCAAATAATCCTCCAAAGGACCTTCATCCAACTCCCAACACTGAGTATGGCACATTTCTATGTCACCATCCTTGTCTCGTGTCTGAGCCTGCAGGAACCTTACGCCCAGATCAAGTTGCTCTGTGACTGAGATGTATTGGTTGTGAGTGAGTAACTTCCCCACGAATGCACTGTTGTGAGTACCGATGAAAGTGATATTGGAATACTTGCGATTGCAAAGCTCATCGTGGCCGTTGCATGCTGCCCAAACGGCCGTGACAAAGAGGAATATCTGTAACAGGAGCATCGTAGGAAGTCAAAGAGAGATATATAGAGAGGAGTATGGGAAGAAGAAGGGCAACCATGTTCAGAGCATCGGAGGGTATTTAATGTATTTAATGTTGATATAGTGCAGTATCCTCCAGCATGGGTTGTCCACATGTTCAACACCCTCAAGCTGATCACCAGGAATATGTTTCAAACGGTTGCAACAACGAATCACGTCTGAATATATCGCCACAAACTATAGAGATAGGCCAGTGGTGCCTCGGTCGAAACATCCCCTTTCGGCATTTCCATCATGCGCCGAGTCCTTATCAGTGCTGGTTGAATGTAAAGATGAGATGGTTGGTCCGGAATCCCAGTCACTGATTTTCAAGAAACCTCATGGCTTGTGCCTTGCGATCTCTTCTGATCAAGTAGGTCTGAGCGTGATAGGAAGTGTTATCACGGGTTGGACTTCGACATATGATTTGCTATGCCTTCGATATGGTAAAAGTGAAGCCGAAACAGGATTGGCGCCGACAGCCCGGGCTTTCACGAAAATAAAAATGCATCCAGTGAGTAAATGTGGTTAATAAGTGTTTATTTTATTTTAGATATCCCCGGTTCGTTATTCGTAGATCTTAGGGTTGTCGGAGAATAATCAAAGCTGGACAAGTCAATCATAGTTAGGACAAAGAAACGGCAATGACCTGTAGGAGCCGAGACCCACTCTGACGCACTGGAGCTAGAACCTCCAACGACTGCCAGCGCGATCGTTTGGAACCACAACCTGGCCACTTCAAAGACCAGCTTCCTTTGCCTGTCACTCGCTTTTTGGCTTTCGACACATGCGCACGCACCTTTCCCAAGTTACCGAGCACCAATACATGCTCCGTTGCCCACCATGTCTGGCTATTTGTCCATGCTAGGCTGGGCCTTTCTCCCGAGTGTATGTGCTTTGTTCTTTCGAGATGCCTCTACATGCTAACACTCCCCATAGCTCGCAACAGGATGGCTCCAGTCCATATACTACGGGATTACCATTCGAGCAGGCGACCCTAAGCCTGCGCCTGGCTCGGCCCGCTACAACTCGCATCGGCGTACCATCCACATCCTCGTTGTCGCTGCCTACCTCTGCTACACCATCTTCGAGGCCGACTATGAACAGCGACGCATATCCTCCTACTACGCCGATCTTGGCGTTCCCCTAGACGCCGCCGACCGCGAGATAAAGACACGCTTCCGTCGCCTGGCTGCTATGCACCACCCCGACAAGGCAGGCAAGGACGCAGGCGATTCGGCCGCTTTCTTTATGCACCTGAAGGTTGCTAGCGATACCCTGCAGGACACTGCAAAGCGGTTTGCGTACGAGCGGTTTGGACCCGAGATTGCGCGCTGGCAAAAGTGTGTTACTATCAGGGACTACGTTACTCGGGGTGTCATCTCTGGCATTCTGCCTCACTACGTTATTGCTGCCGCATCCATCTATGTCCTTGGCTTGTTCGGTTACATGGAGTTTGGCAAATACTACAGATGGCTTGTCCTGATCGCTTTGTGTATCTTTGAGCTCCAAGCCGTAACGCGCCCTGACTTCCCACCCTTTGTCAACGCCATCAACGCCGTCCTCGCTCGAGTCACTTCTCTGCCACCATACCTCCCATTCCAGGTTATCTCACTAGCCCGAAGACTGACGATCACTTTTTACATTGCTCTCAACCAGATAGGACCACTTGTCGCGGTCATAATTACTGGACCAGAGAAGTCTGAAGAGCAGGACGAAAAAGCCCTTCGTCAAAGCTTAACTCGGCTTGAACTGCTGGCTAAGCAGCTCGACGGCGATGCGTTGCGACTGTTAGATATGGAAATGGCCCCGTTCAAGGGCGATGCTGAGGCAACATCCAATTTACAAGGCAAAATGAGAGAGTGGCTTGTGCAGAATACTATCAGAGCAGACCCCATGGTGAGAGATGCCATGGGAACATCACTGAGAAAGAGAAGAGTTGATGCGCCGGCCGGCGCAAAGGGAACTCGATAGACAAACTTTATCAAAACCGATTGTACATTATAAATAGACTGGACCGCTCTGAACAGGCACCTATATGATTAACACCAAGGTCGAAAACACGACCCAACCCCGTTTGATGACAAGAGAAAATGCAAGCCATACCCAAGACCGCTCTTTGACTCCAGGTCGTTAGTATGTATGTGTTGTAAATTGGAAGGTCATGCAGTGCCCAGTATTTGTCTGGGACCGCGCTTGTTGGTTAAATCAAAGTATTGAGGTTTCAAAGTCGTGAGGCACCTCTCGTCTCGATAGGAATGAGACAGATGCCCACAAAGGCTGACAGAATGAGGATGGCAGACATGATGATGGGAGTAGTAGCGCCATCACCAGGAACGGTTGCAGCAATGATGGGTGCCATAAGGCCAGTGATACGGTTCAAGAAGCTGGCTACGCCAGTACCAGCACCGCGAACGGGAGCAGGGAAAATCTCAGGTGTGAAGGCGTAGAGAACGCCATACATGATGTTTTGAGCGAAAGCTTCAACACAAGACATGAGAAGCTGGGCAGTCGAGGTTGTGCCGTAGAAGACGAAGAGGAAAAGAAATACTGCGGAGAGAAGCGTGGAGCTGGCTAGCGTTCCGCGGCGGCCGAGGAAGGGGGATGGGTGGTCGACGAGGTAAGCGGCTAGCAGGGAGCCTGGGACGCCCATGACAGAGGCGATGGCGTAGTTGCGATATGTGTCTGAGGAGATAGTGTCGGTTTCGGACTGCACGTTACCCGAGGCTTCGTTGTGCGCACGAGCAAAGTACTGAGGAAGAAAGGCGTTGAAGAGGGGATAACCCATTCCGATGGTGGCCCAGCAGAACCAGATCAAAGATGTTGCCATGCCAAGGGTCTTGGTCTTGAAGAGTGGCCGCAGACGCTCTCCAGAGAAGGACCGGAGCTTTTCGCGGATAACACCAAAGGTCGACGGGGCAGGAATCTTCTTCTCTGCAACGTGGGCTACATCCTCACCATCCTCACAAGACACCAGATCGAGGAGTTCAGAAGTGAGCCACGTCTTTGTGCCGTTGCGGTATGCCAGTCCGTGGATGACAGCGACGGCCTCATGTTGACGGCCCTTGTTGAGGAGGAACTTGGGCGATTCGAAAAGATGGAAGATGAAAAATCGGACGACAAACATGGCAAAGGTGACGATGCCAATTGTGACGACGAAGTATCGCCAGCCCTGCTCAATCGGCCAGTTGCCGATAAAGTACCATGCGATCAGAGACGAGACAAGCTGTCCGAAGGGCCACCAGACGGACAGGAGGGTGAGAAGAGCGCTGGAAGCGTCGGGGAGGAATTCGAGGAAGAGAGCGCCGTCGACGGGAAGGTTGCCACCAACCCCAAAGCCTAGGGCAGCGAAGAGGAAGCAGACGCTGCCCCAGCTCTGGGCATAAGCAGACATGATGCCGAAGACACTGGTGATGAGCAGCGTCGTGTTGAAGGCGATGCGGCGGCCGAGAAAATCGGAGCCAATGCCCCAGAAGAAACTGCCGATGGATAGGCCGATGAAGAGGGCGCTGGTCGTGTATCGAACTGTCTTTTCGTCGATGCCGAACTCGCCTGATAGTGATGGGAGACAGAGTGATACTCCCTGCATCCAGAGATTGTCGGCAAACCATCCACAGCCGCATAGGACGAAGAGCTGCCAGTTATAACTGCCCATGCCGATATCCCCAACTGCCTTATTTATGAGTTTTGATTTGACTATGGCCTCGTCAGTTGCCGTCGTACGGTGTTTTTAGTCCTTTACTCACTCTCATATGTCGTCCATTGTCCCCGGCGTCCTTCTCTCATCTCCTTGCGCAGACCTTCAACGGTGTACTCGCCAGCCTCTCCCCCAAGCATACCTTCGCTTTCCTCTTTCATCTCCAAGTCGTCCATCTCTCCCTCTTCTCGCTTTTCCCCATGTTTCGCATTATTAGCTTTAGCCGCTTGGCTGTACATATGGGCTTCCTCCAGGGGAACCAACACGCCGATGTAGTCATCCACCGACTCGACGTAGCCCGAGCCCAGACGCCATGAGATGCGCATTTCAAAGACTGGGTGCGAAATATGATGGTGATTATGTGTTGAGTAGCGCAAACATCAAAGCAAGAGATTAATAGAGAAGTCTAGGTGCACTGTGGGTCTGCCGCTCAAGTCCGGGATATGCTCTTAAAGATGAGATCGAGATTGGATGCTCGAACGAGCCTGAATGGAAAAGGAATTATGAGAATACGGTGCAGTGCTTGTTGGCTGAACTGCGTCACTGAACGGAAGAGCCGATCGTAGGTTCCGACAAGATATTCCAGGAGATGGGACAACGCAAGCAAAAGAGACTGTGCGCAAAACGAATACAATAAAGAGTGACGAGAGTATGAGTAAGAGTCAATAAGAGAAAACAAGGGACTCAATTGCGATGAGAAGGTGAAACAAGGTATTGGAGAGGACAAGTCAGAAGTTAAGGTGGACAGAACTAGCACAGTAATAATAGCAAAAGCCCAGCGCCCAGGAATAGGAGACCCCGTAGCCGATTTTTGCTGGGTCCAGGGGGCTTGAGAAAGCGCCAAAAGCCGGGCTATCAGCATCCATCCGTCTAGGCTTGGCTCTAGGACTTTGCTACCGCTATGGACTTGTTGTTCGATATGAGTTACAAGTAGTTTTCCTGATGACGAGGCATTCAAGATGACGGATGTTGAGATCTTTTGTTAAGCAGTAGCTGAGACGACAACATGTCTCTCTCATTGGGTCGTTACCTCCTGATGATAGAACCAATGCATATAAACGCTCGCAGAGACCAAGCGTAATAGTCTGTACAAAGTGGCTGGCGACAAGATCATCACCGCCAGGCCGCAGCCGACATTGCCATGCTCAAAAGTCACTGATCAACTTCATGATCTTCACTTCAAGCGCTGAGTGAGCGGGGGGCGGCGCAGTTCCCATTCCCTATGTCGATAAACCTAATGCTTTTGCCGAAAACGCCGATGGAATCGCTCCAGACTCTCAGAGCTCTCGGTTGGAATGATAGGTGTGAATATCCAACTCTAACGTCAAACCGTTGGATTGTAAAGTCTGGTCGAGGCCAAGCTAGGTTTGTCGGGAATAAGGCTTGCGCGTCAACCCGCCCCCTTGGCGGGGACGTGAAACGGAGACGGTGACGTTGAAAGGATCATCCTTACCTGGATGTAAAGGAAAAGCACAATAAGCCCATTCGGATCCCTTTGCTTGATTTTGAAGCTGACGACGGTCCTGTTTTCTATGCTTGCTTTGGTTGTATTAATCATGAATGGTTCTCATTCCTCGGCATTGGAAACCCTCCTGACGTCGAAAAGGCAGGACGGGAGAATCCTCGGGGATCTGGATGACTAGATAGACAGAAATTCCAAAAGTAGAGCATGGAACGTGCCCGACTTTACAAAATGAACTAAAATCTCGTGGTCCTTCGTCCTCTCCATTCATTTGTAGGAACCATGTTTCAGGTTGCCAAGACAGTTGCTGCAGATAAAGTTCAAAGTATTGCTCAGCCCCAGTCGCCAACAAATTTCCACATCTGTTTGTTATATTACCAAAGGCTTTGACAAGCCGTCGTATATTGTTGTGATTATACTAAATAGGACGTAGTCTGAACCTCTCAGAATCAGTCTCTTAATGTGTTTTCTCTCATACAGATTCAGAAACACTCTGACAATGAAAGTAACAGTCTTGATTCTGGTTATACCTACAAGTCTAGGTCCTGATAATATGAGGGTGCACTATGGCATGAGCACCAATCAATCTCATGTAGAAGAAAAACCTTGAGACATCTCTATTAGTCTCAACACTTTCTTGAGATCTAATTCTTTGAAATTATGTCGTTACATGATCCCGTTCGCGCAAATCACTAATTATTCGGGTCTCCAGCCCTTTGCCCGTTACTCCTTACTCCATACTGAGTGCAATAGCACAAGCCTAACGGCGAGAAATCACAAATACATCGATCTAGTCATCCTCTTCTTCGCTGGTAGCATCGATGTTGGCCTTGGGCGACAACCTCTTCCGCTCCTTCTTGACCTTTGGAACAGACACCACAGCCGTCTCGGGCTCTTCTTCCTCGTTGCCTTCAACAACGAGACCTTTACCACGTAGAGTGGCATTGATACGCGGAATGGCTTTCAGAAGAGCATTGTACTGCTCAATGGAAAGCGAAATGCCCTATTGGAGAGATTAGTGTGGTGTTCAAAGTATGAACTGGAAACCCAAAGTACCTTCTTGCCTGGCAGAGCCTTGCCATCTTTGTCGTAGTACTCTCGAATGTTGACAAAGGTTTTGTTACTGAAGTCTGATATACCAACACGGCGCTTGTTGGATAACTGGATGAACCTATCTTAGTACGTGGATTTGAAGAACGGTCGATCATAGTATCCTACCTCCCAGAACGGATTTCCGTCGTCATCTTTACCATCGGACTCAACAGGTGTCGCGGCGCTCTTGGCCCTCTTGGAAGCAGCCTCTGGTTCGCTATCTGAATCGGCAGCGCGCTTCTTGGTGGAAACGGTGCGAGCCATGGTGATAATCGTAGGAGCGTCCCTCTAGCGTTTGACGAGTGGAAGGAGTGTATAATTTTGGAATCGATGGGATGTTTCAACAAGTTGTCTTATCGCGTTTGAAGCTGACTTACAACCAAATTGAACCCTTTCGAGAGACGCGTTTGGAAGGTACGCCGGGATTATTGGTGCGACACCAAGGCACGTGACACGGAAGCATCGGGTCCACCTCGAATAATTGGGATGCAGCCAATGAATGATTGGGACTATTTATGAAGCTTGAGGTCTCATTCCAGCTTGTTAATCGACACTATACGTATACACTTTTGGGGATCATACTTGTCCTCCCGAACAATCCAGATACCAGCTCTTCGCGGCAACTTCTGTAATACTCCACAGTGCAATTAGAGATCGAACGATCACGTCAAGGCGACCTAGGGTCGCTAAACCTGGCAAGGCTAATCAAACGAAACAAGACATCCAAACAACAGTAATTGGCCGCCGTAGTCTTTGGTGGAGGTTTACCCAGGGGTTTGATTAGCTTCTGTTGCCGTTTATAGTGCATCATGGCAGTCAACACCCACTTCTTCGTGACGCGGACAACGCCAGCATGAAAAGCCCGGGGCAACTGACCAGTGCTCAGAGCCCTACCCCTGGGGCTTAGGGGGCCGCAACCCCTGAAACACAAAGACAAGCAATTCCAACGCTCGGTAAATTCGCAGCTAGCAGGTAAGTCCCCCCCAAGACACGCGACACCAAGTGTAATGCATGTGCCTGCACCTGCTGTAAATCGGTGACATCCATTTCCCCCCAGCGTTCCAGGCAACTTTCCATCCTTACCTGCGATTTCTTCATTTCATTACCTTCCTCGCTCATCTTCTTCTCTCCTTTTGCTCTCGCCTCTCGCCTCCTGCACTCGCCCTTGGTCTTTCACACTTAATTCATTTCCACTTGCTATGCTTATGAGAATTCCCTCCGGTTTCACTGCTTTCTTTCGCTAGGGAGAGCTACCGTATTGGGGCTGCGCTACGAGAACAAACATAGACAAGCTCCCATTCCCGATGAATTCAACCGCATTCCCCGACCAGAATGCGGCTCAGCCAGGTGTTTCGCTTGCGAATCCGCCCAAGCCCAAGGCCATAGAGCTCAATGGCTCTCCACTGTCTACACTTACACATACACAAGAAGACGAAGAGTCGCCGTTAGCAGACAAGCTGTCAACTACAGATGGCCTTGCTAACAGGACCACAACAACAAACGACGCCATGATCACCGATAAACCCCTTACGAATTCCACGAATAACAATACAATTAATACAAGAACTGCGACTGAACATGAAACTCCAATTGCAAAAGTCATCCACTTCTTTGCCACGGCGACTCCTGGCTCACTCGCTGGCGTCGCGGTCGGTTTCGCCGCCTTTACATATTTTACCATGGGACGTCTAGGTCTCGTCCTTATCGGCGCGTTCGGTGGAGTCGCTGGATTTATCTCATGGGAAGCTCGGAATCCAGAGCTCGCCAAGGTCGTACGAGGAGAGCGAGGTATCGATGTTATAGACCGACTCTTGGAGACCAAGAACAAGCGGACAGAGCAGATGCGAGAGGATGGCAGCGACGATGAGGAGACTGCTATGAAGAACTTTGACGATTTTCGGCCAGAAACTCGCGAAGCCCTTGGAGGACTCGTCGATGCTATTGTTAGAGACTATGTCAAGTGGTGGTACAATCCGATTGTTCCTACTGACCACTCGTTCCCCCTTGCATGTCGCAAGACGCTCTCATCATACCTCCTCTCTGTCTCGAGCCATCTCGGCCGAAAGCGACCCGCCGATGCCTTCCTCGACCTTCTCACGAACTCGTCCTCCATCATCATCGTCTTTATGTCCGAGCTTGCGTCCGCCTTTTCCGAACTTCCTCCAGATAGCAGTATGACGGCAGCCGACGCCATCTATAACTACCTAGCATCCAACCCAGAATGCCATTTGGCCAACCTCGTGAATCAGCGTCAACAAGCTGCGAAATTTAAAATGGTCGCCGAAGATCTTCTCGGTTTTCTAGACCGAAACTCATACAACTGCGATCCTGCTCGAGTCTTCTTACGTGAGATTCTTGCAAGTTCGGTCCTCGAAAAGTCCCTGCACACCTGCAGCCAAGCTGATTGGATCAATGGTTGGATCGTGTATCTTCTGGAAGCTGGCGAGCCAAATCTAAATCAAGCTATTGACGTTGGCATGCAGCGTGCTCCGGAGCCTAGCATTGCAGCAGCCAATGTCTTTGCTGATCTGGATGGAAATGTGGGAAACATTGGTATTGCCAAACCAGGACGCAGTTCGTTGGAAAATGAAAGGACCCGGCGCAAAGAGCCCCTTGGTCACAAGAAGAAGTTGAGCAAGGCAGAGGAAGAGATGGATGAAGCTATGCAAGAAATGAAGCGCATGAACGAATTAATTGCTCAAGAAGAAGCCCGGCAAAAACGCGTCTCGATGGCTTCCGTACGTGAATCAAGCACAGATCTTACCAATGGCGAAAAGAGATTGTCTGATGCGCCAGAGTTCTCCTCGACGAATGACAGGTCTCTGCCTTCCTCAGCATCAACAGGAGAGTTTTCTACGAAGAGCGATGTTGCACAAACTCCCATTACACCCCGATCGCCAACGGACTCCTCAAGTCTTGAATCATCTCCCCGCCGATCCGACGGTACTCGCTTCACCAGTTTCGATCAGATAGTACCACCTGGACAAGTAGCAGACGAAGGAGACGAGCAGGCGCCTAAGAAAACGCCGCTTACCCTTCACAACGCGACCATCACTGTACATGACGATACTCCAGGCGAGTCGACCCGCATTCGCAGCAAGCCTAACTGGGACTATTGGGTGCAGATCGAGCCGTCTGTGACTGCGTACCCTGGATGGATGATCGTGCGGAGATATGCTGATTTTGAGACTCTACACGAGATTCTCAGGCGAATTGCCAATATCTCTGGTGCCACTGCTTTCACTGAACTTCACAAGGACTTACCGGACTGGAAACTTCACACTCGTGAGTCGCTTCGCGGTGAGCTGGAGAGGTATCTTCGAGATGCTTGTTGGTATCAGAGCTTGGCTGAAAGCGAGGGTATGAAGCGTTTCCTGGAAAAGTCAAAGGGACATACGCATAGCGAATCCAAAGCAGGCTTTGGTTGGGAGTCAATGGGCAAAGGCATGCTGGACGCGCTGACAATAGGACCCAAGGGTGCTGTGGAGGGTGGCAAGAGTCTAGTTGGAGGTGTCACGGGAGTCTTTGGCAGTACATTTTCTGGGCTCGGCAGGAAATCTACCCAGTCAGTGGATTTGACAGCCAACTCCAGTCGACTTTCTCTATCGACACCTCCGAGCCAGCTCAGTGGTGTGCGGTCTCCCGCCCGCTCAGCTCGAGACAGCATGGATAGCCAGCGCTCATCTATCGTATCGTTGCAGCCAGGCAAGATGCCTCCCATGGAGCGTCGTCCTAGCTATCAGTCGCAAAGCGAGTCGGATGCGGACGTTCGTGCGAGTCGCTCGGAACTCAAGGACTCCACTTCGGCCTCGGCGAGCGCCCTTCCTAGTCGGGAGCACAGCCGTGCGCCAAGTCTTGCACAGCTGCGATCTCCTTCGGCGATAAGCTTGGATTTAACGAAGCTTCCGCCTCCGCCTGATCAAATAACCGACGACTATGCTTCGCCTGAAGGCCATGGCGAGATGCAAGAGAAGTTGAACAATGGTGTCAAGGGACAGCAACAGGAGCGCAAAGGCTCCCAGCAAATCCCAACGCCTCCTCCATCAGTGACAGACGGCAAGAGGACGTCTCTGAAGCCTACCAAACAGTATACTCCGCTCTCCGAGCCCGAAACTCGTGTTGCGGTTGAGCTCCTGTTTGCTGTAATCAACGAGATGTACACTTTGTCGTCAGCCTGGAACATTCGACGGACGCTCTTGGCAGCTGCGAAGTCATTCCTCCTCCGTCCTGGCAATCCGTCTCTCTTGACGGTGCAGTCACTGATCCAAAAGTCCGTTATTGATGCCACCACATCTGATTCAGGCATCGCGGATCAGCTCCGTAAAGTCCGAGAGAACATGATGCCGACGGAGCAGGAGCTTGCAGCCTGGCCAGCCGAGCTCACGGCCGATGAGAAGGAAAAGCTTCGAATCAAGGCCCGACGGCTGCTCATTCAAAGCGGTCTCCCAGCTGCTCTGATGGGCGTCATGGGTCAAGCGGCGACAGGTGAAGCACTTGGTCGGGTCTTTGACTGTCTACAAATCGAGGAGGTCGCAAGGGGACTTCTCTTCGGCCTCATTCTGCAGGTTGTTCGAATCGTGACGCACTAGAGAATCAGTGCAAGTAATACATAATGTGATGGGACAATATGACCTGGTGTTTGGTGTATTCGAGGGCTGGGTTATCTCACGAAGCGCGGAGGGCGGTTTTGGCACGAATTTTGAAGCGGGACACACTCTGGCAACGGGAAAGGACTGGTGCAAAGGCATTTGAAAGCTATTGCTGGGGATTGTGGGTATATCACATCATCATGTATAGTAGATGTATTGACGAGGGCCTAGATGGTCCCCGGTCATTCTTAATATGGAACACGACAAGCAAACGAGCCGAACCGACTCCCTGACCTGACATTAAACAATCTCACGTCCCCACCAAACCGTCGTTGAAGCATTCACAAAAAAAACACAAAAAGGGTTGCTGCGCGGACAATTCGACTTCCGTGTCGTCACAACACTGAAGAATTCCCCATTCTGCACCACAAAGTGCCCTTGTTTCTCCGAACAGCGCAGATCGTCCTTCACAGAGTGGTCCTGCACTAATTTCCGACTGGGCCTCTCCACTCCAGGGGGTGTTCGGTACATGGCAGACGAGAGACCGGATGAAGGATATCGTACGATTGTACGACTCGTTGACCGCTCACTTGGTTTGCACGTGGAGAAGAGAAGAGACGGCGTGCAAGGGGTGGCTTGGATGACAAGGCCAAGAATACAAGCAGTTTTTAAGCCTTTAACGTTGTGTATTAAAGTCCGAAGCAGGGGGTTAGACTAGAGACTAGATTGAAGACCTGTGCTTTTACGATAGATTTCTGTTACATAAGGTAAGCTACTTGTTATGTGTCTTGTATAGCTGTAGTCAGCTTTAGAATGAACGGTTGTAACTAGACAAAACTCATTGCTTCTGCAGGATGTGTGGTTAGTTTGGTGTCCAGTCTGTCATATTTGACGCTCTCTTCTATCACATCGCATTTTCTCCAACAACGATCCTACAGACTCATGCATGATACCTATTCGATAACAGTCCCGCTTGGATCCATACAAAATAATCTGCAGACATGGGGAGTACACCCTCAAGGTTGCATACCCTTGTCCTTGTTTGCATCTCCCGTATGTAACAAATGCTAGCTCAGATGCTACAGAGTACATGCTTTTAGGGTCACATCCAAAATTCGATTTGTCTCTGGCCAACAGGAAGAGCGAGGCAGGAAATCCCAAACATTGCGGCTTGATTGGCAAGCATACCAAGATGAATATTATAAAGAAATCTCATTAAGCTAAGTACTATGGTATGGTAGGTACCACGAACTACCAGATGCAGTTGGTGATGAGTAAGGTATTGGATAGATGACAGTAACAGTACAGAGGAAAGAAGAAGCGACAAAAAGTGACAAAAAGCCTCCAGATTGCGACCCATGATGGTACATAATGAAAAAATGGAATGTATGATATGCTGTTGCAGCCGTAGAATGTCATGACTAGACGCAGAGTGCAGGTATACAAATAAATGTAGAAACTGCCGTATGGGTATCAAGATTTGTAAAGTATTGGCCGTGAATCGTTGCAATGTGATACAATGCTGGCAAGACTGTCATAACAGTGATATGTTCAAGTTGGAAGTCGTCAAGGGCGATAAGCAACATTCGCGAGAAGAGGTAGGCCGTCTTCTGGCGTTGCGGTTTGTTGGGTGGTAGTAGTAGTAGTGGTAGTTGGTGGGGATGCAAGAGGAGAGATAGTCCGGTAGTCAGGAAAATCTCGTCTTTTCATCCCTTGAGTCTCCCCAGAGCGTCCGTTGAGTAGCTCATGACTTCTCTGGCGGTTGAGTGCGATCCGTTTCGTTTCCATCACATTGTTGGGAGCGGGAGGTTCGCACACTGCTGGCTTGCCCATTTTGGTGATTTCATCCTCAACATCGGCCAAAAGAGTGTACACATCGTCGCCTGCATAGATGCGAATGCTCTCACCGTCGGATCGGCTCAGAGACCCGGTACTCATTACGCGTTCATCTTCTTCTTTCGTGGCCTCTTCCTCGATGACAGGTTGCTCTAGGATCGTGCTAGGAACTTGAGCGACAACACGTTGAGGAGAGGGCGAGCTGCTCATAGTACGTGGCGAGACGCATATTTCTTTCGACGGGCTTCGAGGTGGGGTCGAGATGTCACAGATACCTGGCCAGGATGTGACTTTCAATGGAGGCTCCTGTGTCATGTCTGATTTACCGATAGGGAGACAAACAGCTGCAGCAACATGTTCTAGTAGCTTCTGGCGGACCCGAGTACGTCGGTTTTCTGCCTGTTCCAACTTGTTTACCCAGTCATCAATTGAGGCATCCAATTCCGTGAGTGCCTCTTCCTGCTTGAGCATAGACTCATTGCTGAACTTGGCTACACGCGGAGAACGTAGGTACTGGCAAATACGGGAGTGGAGATTCTTGCGACCAGAGCGGAGAGCTGTGTAAGTGCGGCGGAGGTATTCGGTTTTCTGGTCCAGATGGCGAAGTTCCTTGGAGAGTGCCTCGACATCCTCGGCCTTCAGGATCTCGAACCGCCCAACTTGGTCGTAAGCTTGCTTCTGAAGTAGAACAAGTTCCGACAGCTCAAGTTGCTCCATAGCATCGCTGGGTTTCACACCCACTGGAAGCTTTTCAAAGGCATTCTGCTCTGAGCTCCTGCTCCTCTTAGACTCTGCCTTCCTCGACTCTGCCCTCTGGATGATCGGCCCGGTGTTACTTCGTTGGTCGTGTCTCCGCCTAGGGCGACCTCTGTCCATCACCGATGATTCCGAACCACCCCTTCGATGCCCTCCACAGACTGCATCAGAAACGGTCATGGCACGGGTAGAGTATCCATCAGGGAGTCGTGGGGATTCGGTTCGGGACTCCAAGGGTGGTGCTGAGACCGGGGTAGGAGTCATGGAACCTGTCGACGCCGAACTGGGTATTGTAAGGTCGGGCATCGAAGAATTCGGGGTAATGGCGCTACGGCTCTGGGGAGATGATCCGTTGCTGCGGCCATGTCGGGAAGTCTCATTGCTTGCGGGGAAACAGTTAAGAGACTGTTGGCGCCGAAGCAGAGGCGATTGGCCACCCCTTCTAGGGATGACCAAGGGAGCAAGATGCCTTGGTGAAGTTGGAGTCGGGACTCGGGAACCCGCCTCGGTCTCGCTTTTCCTAGGAGGCTGCGGGATAGGACCTTCGTCATCACTGGACGCGAATAGAAAGGTATCTGTGAGATGGTAATTCCTTAAGGAATTACCAGGCGCACTTATGGAGCGCTCGTGGAAAGGGGGGCGGCCAGGAATTGTTGCTGCGATATTGTTAGATTTCATGATCAAGCATCAATGCCGGGTGTGTACACTCACGAGAGTCCATTGAAAGCTCTTGAACTGTTGTCATAGGTCCAACTTCAGGCACACTAATCTTGCGTCGTCGAGCCAGGCTGTGCTGATTGAGTCGCTTCTTCAAGCCATGGAGTGTTGGTTGGCTGTCCGTCTTGTCGTTTGCCATTGTTGAAGTTCCCGCAGTAGTCTTATCCGAATCCACGCCCTTGCTGCTGTTGAGAACTGGCAGTTTCCTCTCCTTTGGAAATAGCTGGTATTTCTTGGAAGGATCAGGCTGTTGCATTCTCCAAGTGAATGGCTTCTCTGATGGAGGCTGAGGTGATGATTTCTGAAAGATTGTCATATGTAAGTTTATGTTGAACGGAAGAAAGTTGAAACACAGAACATATTCATACCGAGTCGTTGGGCGAATGCGACGCCTGCCTGGTTATATAGGTGGTGTCGATATCGACGAGGCACTTGGCAATATGGGCCATTACGTCCAGGAAATGCTGCTAGGTCGAGCCGCCACAAGAGGAAATAGCTTGGTGTTAGAGATTGATTGCCACTGGTTGAGATGACACTACTGTCGAGATCAGGGCGGCGAACTATTGCATGAAGTGCGATGAATACTGGTCCGGTTTAAGTGTTTCGGATTCCTGGGACCACTGGTATATAACAACAAGATTTGTGGAAGGGATCCCAGACAATTCTTGTGCCAAGCTCTGAGCTCTCCGGCTAGCTTTCTTCATCTATGGCTTCGTTTGTGACAGGACATGCTTACTGGAGAACAGTCTCAGTTGGCCCCCCTTGCTCTAGACGACCCATGATAAAGTGCGAGGCGCTTGGCCCTGGGTCTAAATCCCAGCTAGGGAGGGTCCGAAGCCCCCGCCCTAACGGTATGGTGTCACGCCCCTTGGAACTAGAAGCAAGAGGCTTCGATATAGACCTGAGATAAGAGCACAGAGGTCTGGGGCATGCAGAACTACGTGGGAGTCAAGGTGAGGTTGACGAACAGACGCAGTCCATGCATGGTTCATGGCCATGGCCCGTGCTCCCCGCGACGAACAGGTCGGTCCAAGCTTTGTCTACCAGGGTCGGGGTGAGATCAGAAAGGGGAATAGATCGACAGGGCCTTTCATAAACCAGAAGCCGTTTTGTGGCTGCCAACGGCTTTCAGTCGACGCCTCGTCCGGGTTTTACTCACCCCTTAGTGAGGACCCTTGTCGTCGAAGGCCCCTGGAACCCAACCTCGGCTACCACGTTAGCAGAACCGGTACTCCGTACAGGGATATCGTATCCACCATGACGGGCAGAGCTCAGGGACCCCGGCAAGTCGTGACTACCTAGTCAACTAGTTGAGCCGGGAGGTCTTGGCGGGCTCTCCAAGTGTTCTGTAAACTTTCCCATCAATCAACATCGCTGAGAAATTGACTATTTTTGGTTCGTGCGGTTGACGAAGATGGGCTCAAAAATAGTACCGAGTTCTACCGATGGTGGAGGAGAAAAGAGGGCGAGGAGAGTTTGATCAGTTGTCAGGTGTAGGTACATAGGAAAGTGGAAGACCAATGCGTCATGTAGTATGTGCCTTCCCAGTTGGGTCATGGAACTTGACAAACACAGTTGCCTCCCTCGTGGAAGGCGTGTTTCAGTTTCCAAGATGTATCGAATCTGGAAGGCGAGGCCAACACGGGAGGCCAGAGCAGGCGCACCCCAGGCCCAAGGGTTCCATTACCTTAGGTTGCCAAGGTACCCTTATGCTTAAGCTGTTCCATAGTAGGTAGCTCCCAGCAGGATAGGGCATAGGTAGAGTTTCGAAAACCTGCCTGTCTTGCATTGACCAATAACAATCGTTGGAGAAGTAACCTCAACTACGGAGTACAGTTGCAGCGCAGCAACTCTCTTCTCACGTGTACGAGGATCACACATTATCTAGGTAGGTAGTGCACTGCTCACACGGCTGTGTTGGATAGAACCCGAATACTACTTTCAGAGTTTCCACTGTCCCTGTCCCGCATTATCAGAAAGATCTTTCTTCATCTTCGTCCAGTTTTCGCCACACTGCCGTTTTTTCCCTGATATTACAGGACGTATTTACCCTACCACCACCAGAGTAGAGTCAAGGTTCGTTTTTCTGTCATGTCGGATGTAGCACCTTCGTACAATAGGTATATCACAATGTTGTAATGACTCGAGAAACTGATAAATATTCGTTCACGGACGTCAACGGCCTTTTTTTGCTTTTGTCCGCCCTCCGCTCACTGTGCCGACTTACAGGGGTTGACAGTGGCTTAATCTCCCGACCAGAGGCACCCGACTGTTGATCACTTAGACGCATGCAAAAGCCGGATGCAACGTGCAACAAAAGAGAGCGACGGAAGATTTTGCGCTTGAGCTGCAAAACGTCGATCAAAAGGTATTGTTGAACTCAAAGGCATACTTTTGTCATTATCTGCCACGCCAAGACGTCGAAAACCCTTCATCTTATTTCCCTGGTCAAATATGCCCCCCCACGAACCTCACGAAACATGCTGACAAGTGTGGATTGCATGTGGCGTGTTTCCGGTGTTTCTTGAACTTTGCCCGGACCCAACGTCATTCAGTCTCTGGTTGCCGCTTCTCTTCCTCTTCCCACTGCCACCTGAGCTTACATGCAACCCTGGCCTAAATACTCTAATAACCTTACCTATAGTGCCGACTTAACTCGTGTCCCTTCTGAAACATAACCGTTTTTGGTGCTAGTCACTCTCTTGCATCCGGTGAGAAAACAATGTTTTGTAATCAGCTACCAAACAACGGAGGTGTCACAGCACCTGCGTCCAAACATTTCCTGGCTGTCCAGCGGCACAGTTCTATGCGTAGTGATCTAGTGACTATTGACCATTTTGAGCTGCATATCACATGTTTCTGATCGGGGTGCCTCATATTTCTCATCGCTCCTGGAGGCGTGATACAGCTTGATATGCCGCCGTGGGGGGTTAAATCCACTGCGCTGTAACATTTTGAGGCCGTATCACCATCCCCCCGACATCACTGGACTAGATCTCTATCTGATCTACAGTGCTGTACGGAGTACGTTGTGCCCTTTTTCAGTTTTCATAGCTCAGCTCGCTTACAGCAAAGAACATGGGCCCCTTGCACTATCCCGTGGTTGCGGTCGGTCCGGGTGGATGACCCGGTCATGGATCATTGAGGATGTCACTCCTTGTCAATGGTTTTAGAAAGTCTCAGATCTAGACGCACATCCCTTAGACGCCGGTGTTTTTAATCATGGTACCCATATATGCAGGGGTAAGTTTTTCCATTACAATCGTCGTGAAGTGACAGCTGCGTTCGTCAATATATAGTATGGTCAATGTGGGCCAGAAGCTCTAACCTGTGACCTGAAATTTGTATAGATGTCCTAGCAAATTTTCAGTCGCCCTTACTGCCTAAATGCAACTGGGCTTTTGTCTTGCGCTATGTATCAATAGTCACGGTACAGTACTATCCTCAGATGAGGTAGACAGCTTTAGTGTACAAAATATGACTCTTTCCCTTCCTCTCCGGACCTCATCTGTGATTTGTCACATCTGCCATTTGATAACCCTCAATAGCTCCTCAATGATTCAAGTCAAGCAATGGATCAAACAAAGTTCGTTCAACCCGTCGACAAGAAACATGCACCAAGCTTGGTAAACCGTGCCCTCGGAATACAGGGGTCATAACCCGAGCCAGTTGTCTTCGTGAGTTGATGGAGAAGACAACAGAGCCAATTGCTGACTTCTTTCCACCAACGCCAAGAAGGAAAGAAAATGTTTATCTACATAGAGCTATGTGTGACACCGCCGTATATCCACAGGGTAGTCCTAACAGGCACGTGGGAATAGATATGCGGTGCAGCCCTACATGGCCAACGCGGATCATTAACCGTATTGCAGTTAGATAGTGTTTAGCACGTAGATAGCGAGTTTCATTTTGCTGCCCACGACCTCGGTTACAGACACTGTGGACAACAGGCTTTGTACTGCAGCTTCAATAGGGCACTTGGGTCGAAATGAGACAAGCAAGAACTTATGGATGCAACGCCACTGAGAGAGATCGTCCAGAGAGATTGCCTGTAACCTATAATACACTCTTCCAACCTATACGTTACATTATCGTGACCGGTGTTGCTAGGAATCATTATCAGTAGCTACCTGCGAAGAGGACATATCAGAAAGACCCAGCCTGCATGTCAAGTGAAGCTGCCACCGTAGGCTCTTATGAAGACCATCATTGATATATCAACGTCTCGCACGTCATGACTCATGAACATATCTGGAGTCTTGGCGCGTGGCAACCATACTATACGGTATGTACGGATACCTCTAACTCTTCCTAAGACCGCTTCACGTCAATGCCGGTTTCGTCCAGGTCGAGGTGAGGAGTGAGGCTTGTGCTGGCTTTGAGTACTCGCATGTTAAGACCAGGGATCCCCTGCTTGAAAGTCAAGCCTCCACTGCGCGGCCCCTGCATTAAATCAACGGCTGGGATCCCCCGCCCGTCAACACGCACCGTTCCCACCGTAGGCCCAGCCCAGGCTCGCTTGCGTCTTGGTGGTTTCGTGGGGTGATATTTGCTCCCTCACCATCATGCCTCCTGCAGCAGCGCCAAGAATTGTCAGAGGCAACGACTTTTTTACTGCCGTCATCGTATCCATGCGGCGATATATCCGCAGCCTCATCTATGGAATTGTGGGAGAGTTCCGCCACTGTAGATAGACGGAGGAGGAGGCATCGTACTTCAGTGAAGGCCTCATCCCCAGAGAACAATAGCCCCATCAAAGTATACCGTATACGAAAAGGTGAGAACCCCTAATTAACTACATAGTAGCAGTTGAGACTTGTCAGGGGGAAAAGAAAGAAAGAAAAAACTAGTTATTGCTCGGAGATGACAATATCTGTGTAAGCTATTACCTCAGACACTGGCATACTGCGACGATGTTCCGCATAGTTTGGTAGCGAGAGCCGAGAGTAGAGACTAGGGACAGCCTCAAAAGCCCAACTCATACTCCGTATCAACGGGTGATCTAACCTGATTAGCCACCCGAACGGTAGTGGTTCCTCAGATCAGGAGAACCGAACTGACATCCCGATTAGCTCAGCGAGCTAGTCATGGATAGAAAACACGAACATCGGCAATTACTATCTTGTTGTGTGCCATTGTCATAAAAGCTTGGATCATGTGGTTGGGCCTTTTGGTAACAGTTTGTGACATGGATTTCTGATATCTCTGTATAGCTTGGTAGCTTGATACCTTGATACCTTAATAGTCCTAGGTCTTGTTTGTTGAAGAATCTCATTCTCGAAAAAGTCTAGGCCCGACTAGACTAAATGGACAGAAACCACCAAAAAAGAATCTAGACTAAGTAGCACTTCTGCCTTCCTCTTGGGAAGTGGCCCCAGCCCTGCTCAGGTATGCCAAGCCTCCTACCGAACCCAAAATAGTGCGCTACCCCGTCACTGGGGTCAGGCGGCCTTCGGGCTCTCGTAGCTCCAGTGAAGACAATTATTTGTAGGCATCTTGTGTTAAAGATAACAAACAAAGAAAGGAATGCTTTAGCAAGCACAACCAGGGGGTTTCGCGAAATTACAGCTGGATAAGTGACGGAACTCAACAATGAGTTGTGAAGTATATTTCCGACGGAAAAACTACGATTTTTGGAATTGTCGACAAGATATCGTCTCGGAGATTCCGCAAACAATAGCAATTGCTCATTTGAGGGTTTGTGAGGACCAGGCAAGAATTATCGAAAAACTGTTGCACGTCACTGTTGTGAGGTTCGAAACTGAACAAGCAACTTACTTATTACACAAATAGAAACAAATGTCTCAGTTTGTTACATCACCGTGCCATAATATATAGCCCAGAAACAAAAGTTCCTCTCCATGTTTGATACGGCTTTTTGGAAGGTGGTCAACAGCAGTGGGTCCTCTCACGTGATGTTCTAGAACTGGAGGGGAAGCTACGTTGGAAACGAAACGCTGCTGTCATAACGTGCGCCCGCCGGAATTGAGCCGTATCATTGGCGATTCAACAGCAGACCCTCATGTCGTGGCTGTCGTCACTCAAGAAACCCGCCATTTTGCGAACTTGTCAAGCTACAATCACTCACAACCTCAGACGAACATTTGCAACCGTCAACATGACGGCCAATCGGGATCCTAGCACTCTGTCCAACTATAGCGCTTGGCGGACACGCCATACAACTGCCAACTTCAAAATCGATTTTGAGGAGAAGGCACTCAAGGGTTCTGTTGTTCTCCAGCTTGAGTCCCAGACCGATAAAGAGAGCAAGGAAATCATCCTTGACTCTCGATACGTGGACATTTCCACCATCCGTATCAACTCCAATGAGTCCAAGTGGGAACTGAAGGACTACAATGCGCCCCTCGGTGCCCCTCTTCATATCTCTGTGCCCGACGGAGTTGCAAAGGGCGAGCTGATCGACCTTGCTATTGAGCTTCAGACAACGAGCAAATGCACTGCTCTCCAGTGGCTCACCCCTGCTCAGACTTCGAACAAGAAGCATCCATATATGTTTTCTCAGTGCCAGGCCATTAACGCTCGCTCTATCTTCCCTTGCCAGGACACTCCTGATGTGAAGTCGACTTTCACCTTCAAGCTCACTTCATCTCTCCCAGTTGTTGCGAGTGGTGTTCCCGTGGGAAATCACAAGGCCACACCTGGCGAGGAGAAGCTTTATGAGTTTGAGCAGAAGGTTCCTATCCCCTCTTATCTCTTTGCCGTAGCCTCTGGCGATATTGCAACTGCCCCTATCGGTCCTCGTAGCATCGTTGCTACAGGCCCCAACGAGCTCGAAGAGTGCAGGTGGGAGCTTGAGCGCGATATGGAGAAGTTCATGGAAGTGGCAGAGAAGCTCGTTTTCCCCTATAAGTGGGGAGCATACAACGTTTTGGTTTTGCCCCCAAGCTTTCCATACGGAGGTAGGTTTTGTCTTCGTCCAAGGCCATTCTCAAAATTACTTAAAAATCTCTAGGTATGGAGAACCCCATCTACACATTTGCTACACCCACAATCATCAGCGGCGACCGTCAAAATGTGGACGTCATTGCCCATGAGCTGAGCCACAGCTGGAGTGGTAACTTGGTCTCTAATGCCAGCTGGGAGCATTTGTAAGTCCGAAGTGTTTGCAGACGTAGTTGTAGCGCTAATGACGATTAGTTGGCTGAACGAAGGATGGACAATGTACCTCGAGCGCCGCATCCAGGCCGTCATCCACGGTGACGCCGAGTTTGACTTTTCTGCCATCATCGGATGGAAAGCTCTTGGTGTGTATCACGGTATCGCTTGTGAATTTTGGCTGACCATAACACAGAGGATGCTGTGGAACTCTTTGGAAAGGACCATGAATACACCAAGCTCATCATCAAACACGAAGGTGTTGACCCCGAGGACGTTTACAGTACGGTTGCGTATGAGAAGGGCTTCCATTTCCTCTACTACCTGGAAGGTGTTGTTGGTCGGGAGAACTTCGACAAGTTTATTCCCTTCTACTTCACCAAGTGGTCTGGCAAGTCTCTGGATTCGTTCGAGTTCAAGCAAACCTTCCTTGATTTCTTCAACAACCTTGGAAGCGAGGAGATTTCCAAGAAGATCTCCGAGATTGACTGGGAGGACAAGTTCTACACACCCGGTCTGCCTCCTAAGCCTGAGTTTGACACGACATTGGCAAACCAGTGCTACGATCTTGCAAAGAAGTGGAAAGAAACTGTATGTTCAACCCTTTATGATGTGGCATGTGTCCGCTGACATTTCATCAGAGCTTTGAGCCCAGCGCCAAGGATCTCGAGGATTTCACTGCGAACCAGAAGCTTGTCTTTTTGGCCGAGGTGCAGCAGTCCGGTGAGCTAACCGCAGACCGAGCTCAACTTATGGGCAAGACCTACGACTTCTTGTCATCAAAGAACGTCGAGATTCTGTCGGCGTACTATCTGGTTGCTCTCAAGGCGCAGGATTCCGCCATCTACCAAGATGCCGCTACTTTGCTTGGACGAGTCGGTCGAATGAAGTTTGTTCGTCCTCTGTTCCGTGCTCTCAACAAAGTGGACAGGCAGCTGGCATTGGACACGTTTGAGAAGAACAAGGACTTTTACCATCCCATTTGTAAGGGTATGGTGGAGAAAGATCTAGGTCTCTAGTTGTTTAAGTACCATGTGGACAATGATGTACAGTTTATAGACACTCTCGTCAATCCAAAATAAAAAAGAACTCATCTACTCCAACCAGTCTGAATTTTCCATAACTTGACCCCATGTTTGGTCCTCTTGACGCACAAATTTCTTGACAGAGTCGACATTCTCGGCCCCGAAATTGCCATACAAATGGGGGAAGCTGTCCTCCCATTTGAGAGAATCGGCAAATTGAGCAAACTCTAACTTGATAACCCAAAGTGAGGATGCATTGGTAAAAAACAAGTCTGCGGTTTTAGGTACCTGGGCTGGATTAGCAGCGTTATATGTTGCTCATGTAAAGGACTCACTTGAGTTGACGTGCTTAAATGAACGAAGCCATCGTTCCGATCAAGCTCTGACAAAGGGTGTTCATCGGGAAACGGATCCTCAGGCGCTGAAGGCACGATTTTGTAAATGTACTTTGGAGGCGCTTCGGCAGACATGCTGGATACCCAAGCCGATGGATGACTTATGTTAGAAAAAGGATCACGATGTAGTCAAACCCCGCCAAATGAGGGAGAAGAGTCGATGATGTTTAGGGTACCTGGGCCATGTGCGAGCTCGTACTGTATAGAGCATGAATTGCGTGATAAGCTGTCTCACCTATCGAAGTTACACTGTACATCGAGTGCCTGGACTACCTCACGTCAACTCCCAAGTATCCAGACTTGAACCGCATCCTCAACCTACATCAACTTTCTTACCTAACCAACCTTTTTATGTCACTAGTACACTCTATATTGCGGGATTTCTTCTGACGCTGCAGTATTATCACACCTTTCGGGCCTCAAAACCCCCCTGACAAGGTCCGCAGTAGCAACTGGCATGTCGCGGGGCCCAGTTCCATCTCAGCTTTACTTGCTGTCAAACCTACCAGCTCTACCTATTGGTGACAAGGTCAGGTTTCTTGGATGGTATGACCGGTGAAGAGGATTTGCACTCTTCTGTGTGTTGTATTCACTCACACATTCATACACTGCGCGTATTGTTGGCTAACGAAAAAGATAGTGTCATCTCTTACTCGATCTCTTCGGCTTGTCTTTCTCTCGGTCACCTTTATCCAAAGGATAGCAATGTCACCACCTCCGTGGATGTCAGCCTACTGCTGGAATCGCTCACAGCCGAGCAAACACGTGTCGGCGAGTTTGTCAACGTGATAGGATACATCACAGAGCAGAAGACCATTCGTGACAGGAAAGCACCATACCGGGAGTCCAAACAGGTGTGTGTGCAAGCAATAGTGCTTTGGCCAACTGGTCCCATGGACCTCCAGATATACGAAAAGGTTCTCGATCCCAAAGGCCCTCTCAGTTAGAAAGCTGTACACCCAACTATCGAATGGGACAAAGCACGGGATTATAAGAACAGGAACTGTCATATCTACCAAGAAGCGATTAATTATGATCGGATTGCATCTTCAGACCTACAGACTTCTACCACGCAATCTATGACAGTGGATACAACTCAAGATCCGATTGGCACACGAAGGTTGCCGGGACCCGAATTCGTCAATTCCACTACTGTACTTTCGTGCAGCTGCAACCTCACCTGCACTACATGCCTAAAACGAATGTAATTTGGGCAGTGTTCGCACTCATATGGATTTGTTGGGTAGGAATCATGCCAGATGGCGCCGTGTCTGTGGATAAACATGGCAGCCATCATGACCCTTGCTTAATTCGATCATTCGGGTATCTTATCCTCGGTATATCTATCTTGAGCGTTAGACAGCATCTAGTGCACCATGGATGTTCCACCTTGCAGCCCCTTGCTTCACCGCACTCTAGCATTCCGACACAAAATGCCTGACGGGCCTCAAAGTCTGGGGTGAAGGCTGCAAATCCCAGCGTTTGACTGCATGTCAAACCCCCACAAGCGTCTGCCAGACCTCTCTTGGCGTCTACTGAAAGGTAACATGATTATGACTGCTGAGTCATGCTGGGGCTCAATCATCATCATGCCGGCGTCGGTCATGGTAACGTCGATGAGACTCTCTGGATGTCCCCCTCGAAACAATTACAGGCTGGTGCAACGGTCGTTTCAACAATTTATCGGGATTCTGTTGGACCTTGGCTGCGGCTTGTCGATCCCACAAATCTTTTGACTTTCGGCAGATATCATCGATTTGTTCCTGTCAAGCATGTCAACCAACCTGGAGCGTTGTCTTACAAACCAGTGTTGACCAACATCTGTGAGGCAGGAGCCGGGAGTGGTGATGAGGAAGCCATCCTCTCCCTATGTTGGAACACATGAGCACAGGATAGCCGTTGGGGGCTAGCTTGACGAAGAGATACCTCCAACGTATATGGGCGAACTGTTGCCTGGGGTCCCAGATAATACTGAAGCTCTTGGGTGATAACCTTTCTGTGGATGTCTTGATGCGGAATCCAGTATTTGTTCATTGAAGAGGACATGGTCGCACAACCGATTCTACTGAAGAATTCACGAATATCGAGACAGGCTGGGAAGGTGAAGAGATATGGACTGGGTCTGGGGAGGGTATTTATCCAAATACGGTACAGCCTGCCACAAGATATGGTTACGATGTGCCTGACGGATAGAGGGTGCATTTCATGCTAATGTATGCAAACCCAAGGTATGCAGGTATGTTCGTCTTTTGCGTGTGACTATGCTCACCGCTCCACGGGCTGCTATCCCAACGACAATCTGGAACTTCTCAAGGGGTACCTACATTTAATTTGCTGCAGGCGTTTCTCCAGTTCCTTGCAACCGGGACCAATATGGAAGGAAACCCCTGCCATACGCCGTGAGAGTTTGAAAGTGAGGCGAATCAGGTGTGGTTGGTCATTGGTGAGCGGTGTCCAGCGTCCGCCCTGCCAGCGTGGCAAATATCGAACGGCTGCATCTGGTGCCAATTGCGCCGCGTGGAGAGAATCCGAACGAGACTGGAATAATTCGAGACTCTATTACTACTGAAATAAGTGCGTTGGCATGTTAATGTGGGGGGGGTTTTCGCGGACGTTGATAAGGCTGATCCTCTTCGCAAAGCAAGAAATGTCCTGTAAAGATTCGGACGAACCCAGATCTGCGCTTATCGCCCGCTCAAGCTTTAACGATCGGGAGGCTAATTGGCGAAGCAAGCGCCGTGTGCATTCGTTGATCTGGGGACCACGGCACGCAAAGCCACTCGACAATAAGTTCTGCGGGTTGCCGATCTGGTAAGCGATACAGGGGTTGCATTCCCTTTCTCGAAGTCATCAAAAGCTTTTTCGTGCTAGCATGACTTCTCCGTCGTGTCCGGGTGCCATGCTCTAAAGCGAAATGCCGGGCTGCAAACGCCAATCGAGAATTTATGAAACCGTGTCCTTGTTGTGGTGTTGCGATCTGCACTCGTATATTCAGTGATTATAACCTTATTTCCCATTCATTGGATAGACGACAAGTTTTGATTGTAAGTGATTATCATTGATCAACCAGGGCGAGTCATGCGTGGAACACCAATTGCCATACATAATCGACCGTGTAGCCTCATGTTGGAACATGATCGTCAAGAGCGAGAGCACGGTTGATGTAGCAAGCCTCGCCTCATACGAGCAAGTAAGGTATAACGTCGCACCGGGCTCGATATGTCTTATGCTTGTTGGTACCGAGCTTGTGGTTGCAATTTTTAAGGGAATCTTGGCCAGGGACTCATGCAGGTGACATATAGGCACTTGTCAACTGCGGGGAGTATGGACAAACCGTTCTCCGAAATTACATTTCCTTGTGAGACACGTTCATGTCAGTCCATATCCCTCATCTTTTTACTAGCAAAGGCGAAGGGGTCTTAGTTTGTGGCAATTTCCAGACCAAGACAGTCGTACAATAGAGACGGTGGTCTTCGCCCTACTTGTATGGCCCTCAAGTCGAATGGCTCCTGTTGTCTTGTTTCCCTTCATAGAGCGCAACACTGGGATATATACCGTGCTGTTGTCTCTCGTTTGTATCGCATATTATGTAACAAGACTGAATCAAGTCAGCGAACAGGTTGATATAAAATGAAACGCTCGCGTGAATGAGACATTGGACCTTGACCAGTTAACGCTTCTCTTGGCTGGGGCGTTGGCGATCCACAGATAGCGCGGGAACGAAAGTAGAAGCCAGAGTTGATGGAAGAGAGTGGTTAACCAATCAAGTTGATACAGCGAGAAGACACGAGTTTAAAAAGTCACTATTGCCAACTCAACAACGTTTCGTTCATGAAAAAATGATGTTATTTGATCATTCATTGGGAAGCCTGGCGAGAATGAGAGGACGATAATTGCGGGTAATACTCGGTAGGTAATTTCGTGCAACAGTCGGAACCGTTTTGCACGTGAACCCTCCACTCCAAGCTACGCTACGACCCCAGATCCCCTGCTTAGGGATCAGCTGCCAATCAAAGCACGGGGCCTAAATCACCAGCAGCTGCGCGACCGCGCCCACCAAATTTGTTGACAGACAAGTAACCACCACATTGTCTGTGCCAGAGAACGGTTGAGCATCCTGCCGCTCGGCTTCCAAGACGACAATCTTCAGTACCAGCCAACTTCACCACCGCCCTGAGCCTCCGTCGAAGTACTGCGATAACAGTCCCCGAGACCGACACTGTGTCGTCATTTCTGGATACGTACATCTCAATCTCAGCCCGTGCTTCAAGGGACGGTCAACCCCCTTACATACATACCGACAAGCAACGAGACGAGACGATGCGTTGAGGCCCCGGACGGAGATTACGTCGTGGAGTCGCATGCAGCTGCTGTAAAACCACGCTTCCGATATATTTATCAGACAAGGGGCAGCTTTGATCCCCTCGGAACCCCGCGCATTCTCAACAACCAAGCTCTTGTCTAGAGGGGACCGGCCTGGGTCCCCTAGACAAATCTCCAAACATGCCGCCCGCCGGTGGAGGAAACATTAAGGTGGTGGTGAGATGTCGGCCTTTCAACAGTAGAGGTAAGTGGCTAGCATGGGTCTATTGGAAATAAAGAGCGGTGCTGAAACGAGACGCAGAAATCGAGAGAAATGCACAATGTATTATCGAAATGAAAGGGAACCAGACGGTGATTACCGCACCCGATGGAAAAGGCGTGAAAGACGGAGGTCCTAAGGCGTTTGCGTTCGATCGATCGTACTGGTCCTTCAACAAGGACGACCCAAATTATGCCGGTCAATCAAACCTCTTTGACGATCTGGGACAGCCTCTTCTGGACAATGCTTTCCAGGGATACAACAACTGTATCTTTGCCTATGGTCAGACCGGTTCTGGGAAGTCGTATTCTATGATGGGTTATGGAAAGGAAATAGGCATTATTCCTATGATTTGCCAGGACATGTTCAAAAGAATCGAAGACATTCAGAAGGATAAGACTACCAAGTGCACGGTCGAAGTCTCTTACTTGGAGATCTATAACGAACGTGTCCGCGATCTGCTCAACCCATCGACCAAGGGCAATCTCAAAGTCCGAGAGCACCCTTCTACAGGTCCTTACGTTGAGGATCTTGCCAAGCTCGCTGTCAACGAATTCCAGGAGATTGAACATCTTATGGACGAAGGAAACAAAGCCCGAACAGTCGCCGCAACAAACATGAACCAAACGTCTAGTCGAAGTCACGCCGTCTTCACTATTATGTTGACACAGAAGAAGTACGATGCTGACACCAAGATGGAGATGGAAAAGGTCGCCAAGATCAGTCTGGTCGATCTGGCAGGTTCCGAACGAGCGACATCAACCGGTGCGACTGGTGCACGACTGAAGGAGGGTGCTGAAATCAACCGATCGCTGTCAACGCTGGGTCGTGTTATTGCAGCCTTGGCCGACCTGTCCACGGGTGGTGGCAAGAAGAAGAAAGGAGGCGGACAAGTACCGTACCGAGACAGTGTATTGACATGGCTGTTAAAGGACTCTCTAGGTGGAAACAGTATGACAGCAATGATTGCAGCTGTCAGTCCGGCCGATATCAATTTTGACGAAACCCTCAGTACTCTTCGATATGCAGACTCTGCAAAGCGAATCAAGAACCACGCCGTTGTCAACGAGGACGCCAACGCCCGTATGATTAGAGAGTTGAAGGAGGAGCTGTCACTATTGAGGAGCAAACTCGGAAATGGCCCGGCTCTTCCAGGAGCCGCTGGAGTGGTTGCTGGTGAGGTCTACCCAGAAGGCACACCTCTGGATCAGCAGATGGTCAGCATCACGGGCGCAGATGGTGCCCTGACGAAGGTCTCCAAGGCAGAGATTGCGGAGCAATTAAGTCAAAGTGAGAAGCTACTTACGGATCTGAACCAGACGTGGGAGGAGAAGCTGCTGAAGACTGAGGAAATCCATAAGGAGCGTGAACAAGCCCTCGAAGAACTTGGTGTTAGTATTGAGAAAGGTTTTGTCGGCTTGCACACCCCAAAGAAGATGCCACATTTGGTCAACCTGTCCGATGATCCGCTTCTCGCTGAATGCCTGGTATACAACCTCAAGCCTGGTACCACAACAGTTGGCAATGTCGATACCAACGCTGATCACCAAGCGAACATTCGACTGAATGGATCCAGGATCCTGCACGACCATTGTTCTTTCGAAAATGCTCCGGACGGGACTGTAACTCTTACCCCTAGCGAAGGTGCTTCAGTGATGATCAACGGAAAGCGCATCACAGAGGCATCTCAGCTTCATTCAGGTTATCGTGTTATCCTGGGTGACTTCCATATTTTCCGATTTAACCACCCTATGGAGGCCAGGGCAGAACGGGCTGAGGTACCAGAGAGACCGCAGAGTTTGCTTCGGCATTCAATCACTGCCAGTCAGTTCCAAGCACTTGAGCGAGGTTCTCCCTCACCAAGTCCTCGGCCCGGCCATGAAAGATCGTTTAGTAGGGTATCCGAGCTTGGCGACATCTCCAGACCAGAAACGCCATCGATATTCCAGAGGAGCGGCCGGGAATCAGACTGGTCGCTTGCTAGACGAGAGGCAGCTGGTGCAATACTCGGATCTGATCAAAACCTCACCAGTCTCTCCGACGAAGAGCTCAATGCTCTATTCGAGGATGTGCAGAGAGCAAGGGCGGAACGAGTAAACGTTCGCGAGGATGGGGACGACTCGGATTCTTCTTACCCGATCAGGGATAAGTACCTGTCGAATGGTACCATGGACAACTTTTCGTTAGATACGGCTTTGACCATGCCCTCAACGCCGAAACAAGGAGAGCCCGACGACAGGCTAAAAGAGGTTCGAGAAGAGTTACAGAGCAAACTGGAAAAACAGAAAGAAGAGTATCAGGATCAGTTGAAGAGTGCTGAGGCTGCTAATGTCGAGATCGAAGAAATCAAGCAAGAAAAAGTCAAGATGGAGGCAGCATTGAAGGAGCTGAAAGAAGATATGCAGAAACAACTCAATCAACAACGGAAGCAATTTGAGGAGAAGATCGAGAAGATGGACCCTCTGAAGATGCCCAAGAAGAGCCCAACACTCTCCGAGGAAGAGATTGAGATGGCAAAGAGGATTGTCAAGACTTGGCGAGGTCGGCACTTTGTCAAGATGGCCGAGGCGGTGTTGCAAAACGCATCTATCCTCAAGGAAGCCCAGGTCATGAGCCACGAACTTGATGAGCACGTCATTTTCCAATTTGCGGCGGTAGACGTTGGTCATGTTTTGTGTTCTTCCTACGATATGGTGCTCAATGGCCTTACAGGTGAGGGTGATGATGTTGCGTTGGAGGAAGCCCACAAGCCGTGTATTGGCGTTCGTGTGGTTGACTTCAAACACAGCGTGGTTCATTTGTGGAGTTTGGAGAAACTTCACGACCGCGTACGGCAGATGCGACAGATGCATCAGTATCTCGACCAGCCAGAATATGCGCAGCACCTCAGTCTGGACAATCCGTTTATCGAGACGTGCATGCCATCATATACGCTGGTGGGCGAGGTTGATGTGCCACTGAAGGCTGTTTTTGAGTGTCGAGTTCAAGATTCTATACTGGATGTGCTATCACCTTACACGTCGCATGTTGTTGGCATCATAAAGCTTTCCCTTGAGCCATCGCATGCTCGTGCGCCAACGAATACCGTCAAATTTAATGTTGTCATGCATGAACTTGTGGGCTTTGCTGAGCGAGAAGGCACCGAGGTACATGCACAGCTCTTCATCCCTGGCATCTCTGAGGAGGATGGAATCACCACGACTCAAATGATCAAAGATTTCGACGAGGGGCCTATTCGCTTTGAGAGTGTTCATAGTATGAGCATTCCCTTGTTCGCGCCCCAGGATGTTACTTTGAGAGTCGCCATCTTCGCCAAGGTATCAACGATGCACCTGGATAAGCTGCTCAGCTGGGATGATATGAGAGATGCCGTACCCATCAGGGATGATAAAGCCAAAGCTTCACGAATCCATGAATCGCAGTTCTTCACCCAGGAGAAGCATGATCTACTCTCCCGAATTCAAATCATGGAGTTGAATGAGAATGGAGAGTATGGCGCAGTGGAAGTTACTCAAACCAGCGAACTCGACACTGGAACCTTCCAGCTTCATCAAGGCTTGCAGAGAAGAATTGGCATCAATATCTCTCATAGCTCTGGCGATGCTCTCCCATGGGATGGCGTCGCTGCAGTCCGCGTGGGTAAGATCAGGTTTGTTGACTCGGCTGGAAAGACACCTGACATGGGTGCCAACGAGCCTGATATATCTCTAAAGCTGTCGCAAAGTCCGATCTTTCGCGAGAATGCCAATGGAACCAAAAGCCTGACGATATATGCCCAGTGGGACTCTAGCTTGCACAACTCGCTGCTCCTTGATCGGGTTACGCAGGACAAATACCGTGTCCAGATGACCATATCATGGGAGATAAGCTCCGAGAAGCTAGCTGAGCCGATGAAGTTCTCGCAAAAGGTTTACGTGCAAATTTTATCGAGAACTTTTGTGCGCCAAACTTCAATGTTCTCGGCATTGTGGCAGAATGTTCGTTTTGTGCGTTCCTCCACTGGCATATTCACACTTGCCATGCGTCCTGCTCCTGTCAAGAAAATCGGTGACTTGTGGAGGTTGAACAGTCAACATGACTACGTCAAGGGAGAAGAAAACCTGACAAGTTGGACACCTCGAGGGGTGTCGCTGGTTAACGACTTTCTCGTGGCTCGCAAGAAGAAAAGACGTGCTGCGGATATGGCAGTTACCGAAGCTGTTATAGCCAAGCTTGGTTTGGATGGAACCAACACAATTCCTGATAAAAACGAGCCCGAGCCCGAACCTTCTCCGCAACTGAAGCCAATCATCCCAAGTGACGATGATCTGCTCAATGACACGCCTGAAACTTCCCAGACCGATGATGAGGAACCGCTTACGACAGATGAGCCCCATGAGGCTGAGTTGTCTGAAGAAGCACAACAATCTGAGACGGATCAACCTGACGCTGAGCAGCACGAAGCACGAGAGCCCGAGGTTGACGATGTCAAGCAAGATACAGATGAGGAAGAGCCCAAGAGGACAGACACAGACGAGGCGCCATCGGAGACACCGGAGGCAACAGAGGTTGAAGAGGATGAAACTATTACGGCGGAAGAACCGCTACCTAAGCCTGAATATGATGAAGAACAGACGGATCTCTTGAAAAAGTGCCTGAAACTCTGGAAGAAATACCCCGATCCTTCGGATGACATCCTCAGTGCAACCAATATGGCACCGCCAACGGATGGATTGATGCCTGACGCGCCAGCACAACCGACACTTGTCGCAACAGTTATCCGGGTACCAAAGAACCCCAAAGTGCTCAAGGGTGGGTACTTGATGATTCCCAACAGCGACTCAACCCGCTGGGTCAAGAGATTTGTTGAGTTAAGGAGGCCATATCTGCATTTACATTCTGCTACTGATGGTGACGAGGTTGGACTGATAAGTCTACGAAACTCCCGCATCGACAGTCAACCTGGCGTATTGGGCTTGCTTCAGGGACCCGGAGACTCGGGAGAAGGCCAGAACGGCCAGGAGGGCGGCCCAGACTTCACGCCAGGACATCGACGGACCGCGTCAGGCCGTGTCATCTCTACAATCTGGACAGGCAATGGAGGCGGTGCCTCAACAGGAGGATCCGGTCTCCAACGTTTGCCAGAGCGGATGCAGTCGGCCGTGTTTGCCATTTATGGAACAGACAACACCTGGCTATTCGCGGCACGAAGCGAACGAGACAAGATGGACTGGATCTTCCGAATTGATCAGACATACATGAGCAACGACAGTGTGCCTGGGAGCGGGATAGCCAGCCCATTTCCAGGGAGCGATTTCTAGGGGCATGGGCCTGTTATGAGAGTAATGACTTGCAATGTCCTCTCTTGGGCAACATGATTTTTTTCTTTGTAACTATTTGATGGTAAATTAGATGAGATGACTTATACCCCCGCAGGAGTAGGAGGGCACGCCGATCAAGTAGATTTGCTAGTTTAAAATTTGGATATATCTTAGATAAAAGAGTCAATTGAGAATCTTACGAAAGAGGATGAAAAGCATTAGGCTACTGTGTAGTCTCTTGATACGCTCTTACAGGTTTTGGACCGATCAGCTCTCCCTGCCCGCCTGCGTATGAATTTACGATAACACAGCGTCTTCACTACCTGAACCATCTGTCGAGACCAGCCTCCAGAGTCGCAGGCAAACAATGTTTAGCTGCAAACGTGGAAACCGATGGGTGGCACTGCAGCACAGCATGATGCCCATTATACAAGCGGTGAAACATGCATACCGCGAATGTTGAAGATTTGTGTAAGCGATGTAGTTGAGGGAAAAGATGTGCGTCAGGAGACTCGCTTAGTGGCTGCATCTTGGGTATGGGAGTACCACAGTGTTGGTTCATCCATGGCAAAACGCATAGACTGGCCCGAGTGTCTCGTATTGAGCTGGCAGGCTGGAAACATGGACTGGAACAAAACATACCCAATAGGGCTTTGTGTTGTATCAATAAATGTCAAGCATGGCCAGGGGTGGTTGAAAGGAAACATATTTGCATTGGAACAGGCTGACATGTGAACTGGGATTCCATGAAGTGAACATATATGAGGGACATCTTATGAGAAGCGCCACGAAAGGGAGATGTGGTATAAATTTCATAGGCTCAACGGGGGCGCGTTGATAGCAACTGTCTCGGATGTAACGAGACAGGTACTCAGGTGAGAGACGAAAACGAACTTGCAATTCTGGAGGAACTTCCCCCATTTCCAGGCTCGTTCGAATACCCGACGCGGTGGTAAATGAGGCCCCCAAGGTTGCAGTCCCAGTCATGATGAGGCGGGAATGTCGCAGAACCGAGATCTGGTGAAGAGAGCAATGTGACGTGTCTGTCTGGTGGTTCAGCGACGCCCCGAGGACGTTCCGATTTGTCGGATAACAATTTGCAGTGAATAGCAGCCTCGTTGTCATCATGATGTCTCTGTCCAGATGGAACCAGAAAGGCAAAGAGGAAAATTGTATGCGACAAGGGTCTTGTGCTGGCCCGCTTCAACCCAGCGTAGCAGCAACTGGACGAGAGGCTTCCTTTGACACCGGACAAGGACCGTGACAGTTGACATGCCAGGAATGATCAACATCATTAAACTACCGACTCCGTCCCTTACCGGAGAGACAGCCGGCAGTGGAAGCAATTCCTCTGGCAAGATACGCCGAAACACACATTGGGTTTACAGCGAGGCTTCTAACTTCACGTCAGGTGCTGCAGCTAAAGTGTACGTGGGACGCGGGACGGTGCGATGCCGGCCGTAGCAGCAAGCCCATTATGTTAGTTCATGGCGTTTGACTTTGTTTCTTGTTCCTTCGACAAGTCTGTTACGGGAAAGAGATTGAGTTTTCGGGTGTTTCAAAAGTCACAGAGTAGGGTTGAAATTTTTATCTCATAGAGTGACAGTGAAGATCCAGTTGTTTAAGTGATGGTCGTCTTGGCATGTTTGAGAATATAGTAGCGTGGACTCTATTTTTTTACCTTGTATCTAAAAGCTTCCGATGATACGGTTACTTGCTATAGCCAGGGTAGGTGCGAGTTGTAATCCAAGTCGTATATCGGTTAACGGCAGGTGCTGTTGTGGTTGGTGGGCTCATCGTGCCTTCCTCCGTCAAATGGAAGCTGCCGTACCGTGCCTGCAACCTTCCCCATCTCTAATCTCCTACTGTAGGTAATTACCGACCTATTCATCTCTCTTAACACATCAGGTCCCGACTTTTCGGTCTCGTTGACGTGGCGGCTAAAAACCTCGGGGCGCAATCTCCCGTGCCTGAACAACGCCTCGTGAATGGCATGGACGCCTTCAGCTCACAATAGCCTACGAGTCGAGCCACGAACAACGCTGTAGGGTTCTTCCACGAGACCTATACCCATGACGGCTTTGGCTTGACTTCACAAACTATGAGAGCACGGGCATGCTTGCCCAAGCCGTCGGAAAGTTGGTTGGTTGCACCTTGTCAGACCCAGGCCACCGGATTTCTAGCCCAGGTGTGTTGGCAGGTGGTTCGAATTTTATAGCACCCACGTAGCTGGGACCATCCTAGAGCCCCCTGTATGAGGACCAGGGTAATGACGGGGGTTTGTTTTTTTAGGTTTGCTTACGGATACTCTGTACCGAAGCAGAAGTTACAGTTACAGTTACCGTATTTCCAGGTCGACCAAGTTACGGTACCCAATGGCGCTTCCGTCTTGCATAACCCGAGACAGCGCTAATGCGGAGTCCAAAGCCCGCACGAAAGCGTCTGGTAGCCGCCAGCTAAACGTCGTTTTCGTCGTGGTTCAGAACGTTGCTTTGCTTTGCATTGTTTCCTCGGACACGAGTTGCCCAGTTGAGACCAGTATGCGTGTTTGTCTCTAGCGGCTGAGGTATGAAGATATGATCAGCCGCTATCGCTCCGCTGCAGGCGAATACCTGGGCAGTGTGAGACTGCAACTCCCGGAATATCTTTATACAAGATGGTGTGATGGTACGTACGCACGCACAAGGCTCCTTCATCCACTGTTCTTTGGGGTTCCAGTACCACGACTGTTCCCGACTGAATGGGTCGCCTCTTGTTCCGGCGCTCTAGACCGGGGTAGCCAACACACCAATTACTGGCCAAACACCCAATGCCAATGCCACCTCAACAACAAGCGCCTGTTCCACTTGAAGTTCTTTTCTGGTACAGTAGGGCTTTGTGGCTTTTTGCCAAGAGAGCCGAGAGCTAGATACCCGTCCCAAGCTGCTGGGTCCCTTTGCTCTTTGTCCCGTCCCCCCCGGCCTGGTCTGTCTGTCCCTTACCTTTGCATTGGAACCTTTGGTCCTCTTAGTCTTTGGGTCGCTTGATCCCCTTGGCCATCCTGTCCACCCACATCCACTTATCCCAACCTCGGTCGCACCAGGTGTCTGGGTCGCTGAGTCGCTTCCCTTTCCCTTCCCCTTCCCTCCGCTCTTCTGGGTTTGGCTCTCTTTCTTGTGGTGTTTCTAGAGAGAGCGGGGATTCTATTCAAGCTTCTCGTCCTTCTCCATTTTCATATCTAGCTTCTATTCTCCCGACTTTCCCACTCTAGCTCCTGTCCTACTCCTGACCTCCGCGGCTATTTTAGTTGTTCTTAATGCCGCTCTAGGCGTTTCTCATAAAGATGCGAAATCAGCGTTGATCGTCTTTACCTCCGTCCTTCCCTCGTTGATCTTGCACACGTAGTGACACAATCACTATTACCAGAATCAGTACCAGCACCAGCAATAGCGCCGATACCTACTTGTCGAAACCCATATCGTCTTTTCTGCTGGCCGTCATCACCCACACGCAGAACCTGTTTACTTTGTTACATCTAGAATTCGGCTCTGTGTAACAAATCCTCTCGATCTCGCAACCACCAGCCGTAGACCATAAGGACTTTTGCGTCTGTTCAACAAGCAACTTGGTTCTTTCTCACCACCACCAGCCTATGGGTCGTTCGCCACCAGAGGTCTCATCGTTTCTCTCTTCCTAGTTTGGCAGGCACCATTACTCGCTCCAACGTGGGATTGTGCTACCTCTTTCACACAATCCTATATCAGAGCCGCTCTCTTTGCTCTCGCCGGATGCTTCGCCCCTCATTGCCGCTTCATTTTGGTCCACGCACATAATCGTTAACAACCTCATGGCGCCCGCTGTGATGGCTAGACAACCAGCTCAGTCGCCTAGCCATGATAGCCTGCCAAGTTCATCACCTTCTAGCATCAACCATTTTCAATTCACATTCAACTGTTCAGCTTCCAATTCCGGGGGAAACAGTTTTATTGAGCCTGATGTACGTACTGTCCTCTCGTTTCATCCCATTCTACGTTTTATATATGGGGCGTACTGACACCTTGGGTAGCCTGATGCGCAGGGCATGTAAGTTGTAGAACCCGACTTGACAGCTTGTCACTTCAATTCAAGCTAATAGGAAGAACCAGAGACTCCGAGTCTCTGACAGATAGCGTGCAAAATTTTCCAGAAGAATTTGGGCGCACCTATCATGCCTACCGGGCTGGTTGTAAGCTCAAGCTGTCTATAATCCAACTTTTGTTTACTGATGTTGCTCATACAGCATATGCGTTCCCCAACGATGAACAAGAGCGCGAGCGTCTGGCACTGCAGAATAAAGCTTTGGTGAAGCTCTTTGGTGGGCGTCTCTTCTTTGCTCCGCTGTCAAAGAGAGCACCGCCCATAAATATACTTGACATAGCTACCGGCACTGGTGACTGGGCTATCAAGATGGGAGACCTGTTTCCAAAGACTGAAGTTATCGCGACCGATCTTTCGCCAATGCAGCCTCGTCACGTACCGCCAAATGTCAACTTCTATGTTGAAGACTCGTATGTCGTTGTAATCCCAACAATGGACCATCAAGACTGACCATTTACTTAGTTCCGAGCCCTGGGATTACTCAGAACCTTTTGATTATATCCATACTCGCGTCACCTCTGGCTGCTGGGCAAGCTTCAAGGAACAGATCGCAGTTCAAGCTTTCCAAACATTGAGACCAGGAGGCTGGTTCGAGTCACAGGAGTACGATGCTACCATAATGTGCGATGACGAAAGTCTCCCACTGAATGGGCATCTCGCGACATGGTTTCGCGAAATCAACCAAGCTTCGGAAATCATGGGTCGGTCAACTAACGTTGCTGCACAAGTCCGCGATGCATATGTCCAGGCGGGGTTTGTTGACGTACAAGAGCGTATTTTCAAAATGCCCATGAACGGCTGGCCCAAGGACGAGCGCCTCAAGGAGCTTGGCGGTATGTGGGAAAGAAACTTCCTCATGGGTCTAAGTGGTTTTTCTTTTACGCTATTCAATCGCGCTTATGACAGAACTCCTGCGCAAATCGAGGTGGGTGCTGAACATTAGCTTCTATTCGTAACCTCAACTCACACACTCCCGCAGTTGCAACTCGTGGGTGTCCGACGGGAGCTCATCGATACGCGGATCCACGCTTACATACCCATACACGTCATCATTGGCCGGAAACCATTCCCTGGTGAAAGAGATGTTCCGCAAGCATCATTTACATGAAAGAGAAAAGGATGTGGTTCGACCACATCGCCTACCCTGATGGCACCAAGGGTATGAAACGGGGCCCAGCAGGCTATCCAAGGCATATGAAGCCCGGCATCTACGAGGAGTGAAGAAAAGAAGTGAATGTGTCTGGGATGGCACTGGGATAAACTGCCCACTCATATCTATGATACCCGAGTAATGTTGAGACGACGCATATGATTAGAACAATGTATTGCGTTTAGATTTGTGTACGACCATGGTCAGTCCCATGCTGCGAAGACTTGATTTGGCCATTGTGTGCTTGTTCATAGTATGCGACATTATGTCGGGCTGGCTAATCAGGTCACTTTATGACTTAGCAGGCGTCGCAGGCTCATCTCCGTCAGGCCTTTGATCTGACCTTTTTACAAGCCAGTCCAGTTCGTGCACTTGGTCATCCTTTAGCAGCTCTCTGATTCCTTGCTGGGTGAGGAATGCATGATCATGGTACTCAAACCCAGGGACAACTGTCTCTGAGATGAGTAGGCCCTCGGGTTCATCCCCATCTGAGTCCAGGCTGCTGCCTGGTTCATTGGGAAGCAGATAGCTTGCCTTCCAGACATCACCCTCGACGATCCATTGTATGCGCTCGCCTCGCTCAACTGCATTCCCGACAATGAAAGACTCGATACGACCGCCAGGGTGGATAAGGACATAGCGGCCCCGTCCGCGATGCAGTGTGTGGATGACACGGCTGCGATTACGATGGAAATTCCCTTGGGGCTGACGTGGTGTGAGGAGGTAAAAGATAGTGGTCGAGAGACGTCGGGTTTCGGCCTTGTATCCCTCACGGGTAGGACCAGAGAGCGTAAGGGTCTGGTGGGAGAGTGCGTCTGATGGATAGGGTGAGGGTATGGTGATGGGGTTTGCATCTGTTTGGCGGAAGTAACCACCTTCGATATGAAGCTCTAGAGAGAGTGCTTCGATAAGGGACTTTGATCGGGGGTTCTCGGGTTCAGATGAGGAGGTGAAGGCGGCCTTGATAGCGCCCAGATCAGGCTCTCTTCTATCGACAAATTCACCCATATCGTGGTTGGTATCGAACGAGAAACGATTTCAAAACAGAGTGGGAGAAGATTGCTCCAGTCTAGCATAGGCGAAGATAGCGAGGTTCTTATATACCCCCTGAATGTACGTGAGTATTGATAAGCGCGGCCTCGACACAAGACACAAGCTTACGCGTTGAGGTGCGAACAGTGAGTGATTCAGAACCGTTGTGTGAAATGCAATCCGACGGAGGGTTTATGAGAAAGGTCGTGAAATAACAACACCCCCCCGGAGTGATTAAGAGTCCAAAGATGGCTCAAAGAAGCTAGTATCGCGTTTGATACGAGAAGACGGTGTAAGCTGAGTCTGACCTCCGAGGCTAATATGACAGTTGATGTTCAGCCATTGAGATTTTGTGCCGGCGTATAACGATAAGATGTTTGGGATGATGTCAGAGTTGCCCTAGGGCGAGCTATCGGTGGTAAACATGCCCCATCGCGTGGTGGTCAGGCTAGTCCCGTAGGTTCCGGGTGATATTGATTGTGCATGACAGAGCATTCATCTTGTGTGACAGTTGTTGGGTTTGTGTTGGGAAAGCAAGTCGCGAATTAGACTAGGTTCGTGATACTATCTCGGCACTAACCCTGAGATAGCAGCACCCTCAATTAGCAAGGCATTTATGCTTGTTTCTCGAGAAAGTTTAGTGCAGATCAGTAGAAGTATATCAAGCACTAGTAGCCAGAAAACGCCGACTCATTTCATCCCTGGTTAGCGATATTCATGGTGAGCAGAATTATTCGTGAGTGGAGGTTAGGTCCGCAGGTTAAGTCAGTGCTGAAAATCGCTAAGCCTCAGCGGGCAAGGCCGCCTGGACGTGGTCCCTGACGGTTCCCCGTAGCCATGACGCAGACGAAGGAGCTCAACTTCAAAACACCAAAAAGCATCACGAGACACCACCAAGCACATAATTTGCCAGCTTCTTGCTTCGCTTGCGCATTGGCCATTCGCTATTGACTGTCGCTACAGAGATACTCACATAGACACGGCTGAATCCAATCCTCGATAATTGACTGAATCGCTCCGGCCGCCGGCTCCGACAATGTCTGCCCCTCGTCTGCTCCAACGGTCGACGCTACACATAAACCGTCCTGCCATCCTCCTAATCCCACGTACCGCCGCGCCCTCAATCTCCCGCCACAGACTTTTCTCGCAATGCCGCTCTCGCCTCCAACAGCAATCCGAACGAGATATACAAGAGCGCCTGCAAGCTGCGCGACCGCTCGTGCCGCATCAAGCCGCGCGCAGGTTCACACAAGCGGGCAGTAGCCGCAACTCGCGTCTTACCGTGATAGCGACCGTTGTTACTGCCATTGGCTTCTACTTCTACAACTCGCAAACGGTGCCGGTCACGGGCCGGCGACGATTCAATTTTCTTTCCGATTCTATGGTTGCACGCGCGCATTCCAAGGCGGCTGCGCAGATCATCGAGCAGGTTAGAGCGCAGGGCGGACACTTCCTGTCGGAGTGGGATCCGAGGACGATATTGGTTAGGAGGGTCATGAAACGACTTATCCCCGTGAGCGGCATGACCGACCTCAACTGGGAGATATTCGTGATAGCCGATAGCCGTATGTTGTCCGCGTCCCGCAGTAACGACGGTCAGCTGCTAACATTCTTGGGTATCAGGTACGGCAAATGCTTTTGTCCTTCCAGGAGGAAAGGTATTTGTGCATAGCGGCATTCTCAACGTCTGCCGCAGCGAGGACGCCCTTGCTGCAGTCTTGGGACACGAAATCGCACACAACACAGCCTCACACGCCTCAGAGCGCCTTTCAGCTGCATGGGTTGGTAACCTGACAGCAGGAAGTTTATTCTTCCTTGCGGGAGCATTGCCTGGTCTCGCGCTGTTCGGACTCTGGAATGTCGTCGGCGGATACTACCTCCAAGACCTGCTCTTCTATCTTCCTATGGGACGCAAGCAAGAAAGCGAGGCAGACTACATCGGACTCATGATGATGGCCGAAGCTTGCTATGACCCACGAGCAGCACTGGATTTCTGGCAACGCATGGACGCTCTCCAACACGCCAGCGGACAAGAAGCCCCGGAGATGTTGAGCACCCACCCCTCGGTAAGTCTTTCTTCAATAATTGGAAGATACACCCGACTGACAGTGAGACAGAACGAGCATCGCATTACCAAGATTAGTGAATGGATGCCAAAGGCCATGGAAAAGCGGTCCGAGAGCGATTGCCGAGGAACAGCAGCGTTTGCCGACCGGTTTCGAGAGGCGATACGAAGAAGAGCTACTACAGTTGTCGTATAATGATGCAAAGTATGCGATTTCAGCTCTGCAATGTACAATGAGATTTGGGATAGAGACAGGGGTAGAGAGGATCTAGCATAAGAGTCTCTTGGATTGGAAGAAGAATGGCGTTATTCTAAAGGGCTTGGATTTTGGTTCCAGCAAGCACTGCGCAGTTTCGGTATATACACGTTTATTATATACATAAATCGTTTGTATTAACTTCAATAATTTTTTTTTTTATTGCTCTCCAACACATATCGACCTGAATGCCCTTGTGAAAGTTGACAATTGCTTCGCTGTGATAGGTGCAGCTTCCCCGCTTAGTCAAGTCTCTAGCGCACTTCCCCAGTTCTCCCCGGCCCCGGGGAAAGCGCAGCTCGTGACCATGAACCATGAACCGAGGCAAGTCTCCCCCACCTGCCGACGGCACCACAGAGAGAACTCCTTGTTTCTTTCCCCGGCTTTATCAACTTTGATTTGTCTATCTACACTCTCACTTCTTCTTGTACCATATCTACATCCTTTGTCGCCATGCCCGAGACATATACTACCGCTGAGGTGCAAAAGCACAAGGATGAGGCCAACGGCTTCTGGCTCATTGTCGAGAATGACGTTTACGACGTGACGAGTAGGATATACCGCCCACCTGAGCCCGAATCTCACGACATGCTAACGCGTACCGCAGAGTTCATCGACGAGCACCCTGGCGGCTCCAAGATTCTGAAGCGCTGGTCTGGAAAGAACGCCACCAAGGCTTTCTGGAAGTATCACAACGAGGGCGTGCTTAAGAAGTACGGCAAGGACCTCAAGATCGGCGCTGTTGCCGAGAGCGCCAAGCTATAGAGAATCCCCCCCGAGGTCGAAACCTCACAAGGTTCGAGCCAGTAGCGAGACTTTACATGTACAGGCTGTAATTATGCTTTGATTTATTTTTGGCATGGCGCATACCATATGTTGGATTGGAATATATACAGATTTGGGCGGATTTGGATCAGTTTTAGAGAGGATCCCAACCTAGGCTCTAGACAGGTGGTGAATGACCCGAAGTAGTCTACACACCGAGTTTTATAACAAATAACCATTCGATATGCGATTTGGAACATTGAAATCACATGCACATGTCTCACGCTATTCTATTCGCCCAAGTCAGCACGTTTAATTGTAGTCATTGCTCTAGTAGTTTACACCTTCCAAAAACAGGATCGTAAACGATACACGCAACATCAAATCCACGCTATCATTATGGATCAATTGATCCTGCGCAGTAAAAGATGCCGCAATCCGCTGCGGCTTAAGCGGCAGAGATAAGCGGGGGGGCTTATGTGAACGGCGTATTATGTCCTGTATGAACTAGACTGAGCTATTAATATTAAACAAGCGAAGTATAAAGAGAGGCCTCAGACGATAGTAGCAACGCCAAACCATCCACTTCTTGGCAAAAATGAGTGACCTGTTCGACCTCGACGTTCAACGGAACCGTTTATCCCGCCGCCGCGGGCCCGAGTCCGGCTCCGCTCCGGCGCCCACCCTCCCAGAGCTCCCGGCCATTCAAGCAGCCGAAGCCAAGCTCCCACGTCCCGATTCGGACAATTATCTCCAAGGCCTCCCACAGGAAGACGTTGTGCGTCACATCATCCAGGACGTTGTTCCTGCGTGTAACGGCCAGGGCAGCTCATCTCGCTACTATGGATTCGTCACCGGGGGTACGCTCCCTATTGCTGAGTGGGCAGACAACGTAGTCACGCGTCTGGACCAGAATGTGCAGGTTCACCTGCCCGCGCAGACTATTGCTACGACATTGGAGGATGCGGCACTGGAGATGCTTGTTTCTCTGCTGAAGCTTGGGGATTGGAAGGGCCGGACTTTCACCACTGGAGCTACAAGCAGCAATGTGCTTGGCCTCGCTTGTGGCAGGGAAGCCATCCTGGAGAAGCGAGGACAGAGCATCGGCGAGGTTGGCCTGTTGGCAGCGTGTCTCTCCGCTGGTGTCAAGGAGCTGCAAGTCCTCACGAGCGCGGGCCACAGCTCCCTGTCCAAGGCAGCCAGTGTAGCTGGCTTCGGGCGGGCATGTGTGAAGGAGCTGAAACTGAGCGACAGTGAGCCCTGGAGGTTGGACATTGACGCCTTGGAGAGGGAGCTCCAGAGGAAAGATACCGCGAGTGTTATCGCGCTGAGCGCCGGCGAGGTCAACACAGGTCGGTTTTCTCTAACAGGCGTTGAGGAGATGCGCAAGGTGAGGGAGTTGGCGGACAAGTATAGAGCGTGGATTCATGTTGATGGAGGTAGGACTGAAAGCTGAAGTGGAAAGATGAAGTTTTATACTGACATGCTCAGCCTTTGGCATTTTCGCCCGTGTTCTTCCCCAAGAAGATGATTACAAGACTCTTCACAAGCGAGTGGAGGGACTTGAGTTGGCTGATAGCATCACTGTTGATGGCCACAAGCTTCTCAATGTTGTGAGTATTCCACTCTTTACTAACCCCTAATCCGTCCGTTTATGCGTAACTGACTCGATTGTAGCCCTACGACTGTGGCATGTTCTTTACTCGCTCGCCTGCTATTCTCCAGTCCGTTTTCACCAACCCCAACGCCGCATACCTCTCCTCAGGAGGTGCATCCGCCATCCCCTCGCCTCTGAACATCGGCCTTGAAAACTCGCGCCGTTTCCGCGCTCTACCGGCATACGCTGTCCTCCTCAGCGAAGGCCGACCGGGAATGGCAAGTCTGTTGGGTAACATGACCGCCCTGTCCCGTCAACTGGCCGCTTTCCTGCGAGACTCGGAGCACTATGACCTACTCCCTGAAGACGGAGCCGGCTTGGATGAGGTTTTCATGATCGTCCTGTTTCGTGCCAAGGACCCCAAGCTGAACGATCAATTGGTCCAGAAGATCAACGAGACGAGACAGATGTATGTGAGCGGTACGAGCTGGAAGGGCGAGAAGGCTGTGCGCGTGGCCATATCCAACTGGATGGTGGATGTCGCGAAAGATTTCAAGGTGGTGACTTCTATCTTGACCCATGTGGCTGAGGGCAAAGAGTTCGATATCGAGAACTGTTGAAAGAAACTACACGGGAAAAGTCGAGTTGTCGAGTTATGGTAGCATATAGATATAAATCAAGCGTGGAGTTGACCGAGACGTTCAGAATCGTGGTATAACAGTCGTTAAAAAGTGATAACAGGGATTCTCGAACCCATAGCCGAAAAAGTTGAAATGTTACAGCTACAGTCCTCGAACCTGCGAACTGCAAAAAAGAAAAAAAAAGAAAACGAAGAGTGGCCGGTGGGAGAGAGGTTTTTTAGGTGCGGATTTGAGATTTTTTAGGTTCACAGGTTTTTAGGTAGAATACCACTCGACCACTCTTCGCTGGGGGTAAGGAAGCAACTTTGGTATATATGCCCAACCGACAGCATGCCGCTGCAGCAGGAAGCAAGAAAAGAGGGCTGGTTTCGAACTTCGGACCCCCAAAAAGACGAAGAGCGGTCGAGTAGGTAGAGATTTTTAGGATTTCGGATTTCAGTAAGGTTTGTAGGGTCATAGGTAGGATCCCACTCGGCCACTCCTCGTCGGAAGGAAACAGGGTAGATTTGGTATTTGTGCCCTAGCTGTCGAGGCCGTCATCGCTGCGCAAATGAAAAATCGAAAACTCCCAGCAAAATCGATCGTCGTCGTTCCGCCGCCACAGATATTCCCCCCCATAACCATCTCAACCAAACTTCTTCGATCCGCCCTTGTTCGTCGTTTTCTTGTCGGGCCTCTTGTTGTCCGTCTTCCTATCGGCCTTCTTCTTCTTCTGGCCGAGCAGCTCGAGATGTCCAGCGCGCTCGCCGAGCAGCGCTTCTGTGCGTCCTATCAAGCCGCTCGTGAACTTCTTGTGCACCTTGTCGAGGCTGGCCTTTGTCGTCTTGGGCTTGTGCACCTTGGATGCTTGGCGCTTCGAGTGGGTGACCTTGGCGGGTGTTGGTCGCCCGAGCTTCTTGACTATGCCTTGGGCCATTGCGTGAGAGGGGATGTTTGAGTGTGTGGGTGTGTTGTGGTGGTTGTGAGGAAAGGTTGGAGAAGGGAAGTTGAAGGTGGATGGATGGTTGTGGTGGGGAAAAATGAAAATCAAGGTGAGCTTAGCGGGGCTTATCGCTCACCGAGGTGAGCGATATCCATCACAGGTGTGGGAATAGGTCAAACAGATCAAATTGCTATGAGTGAGCTCTAAAAGCCCATGTATACCTTTGTATTATATCTCAAAGCCTTTTTCATATATACAATAAATAAATAGATTACGTGTAGACTTCTATCAACATGCTAGTGTAGTGTTTGAGGATGGTATCCTGATGTTCCTCAACCCAACTTCAACGACGATTATGGGAAAACTGACATTTCATGAATGCTTCCAAGTCTGAGACTTGCTAACTTTTGAGTTGGAAATTACCAGCCATCACCCCAACCATCATCGTCATCAGTGTCCTTCGGCTTCATATCAAGTTTCTTCGCAGTAATAGGCTTGGCAGCAGGTTTAGCGGCGGGCTTCTTGGCTGCCGCAGACTTCGACAAGCCTTTGGGTAGGGCCTTGGTGGGCTTCTTCTGTGATTGTGCAGCCAACCACCCAGCAAAGTCGGGTTCCCCATCGTCGAAGGGGGCGGCAGATGCTGTCGTTGTTGCAGGCTGCTTCGAGGACTGGGCAGGGGAGTCAAAACTGTCGAAGTCGTCGTTCATATCACCCCATGAATCCCCAGCATCGTCGCCATCATCGTCAGGCATGAATGAATCGGCTACCACACTTGCCGTGTGTGAAGAGTTCCGTGATAGGGTCGCTGTGGGTGACTTGACTGCTTGGCGGTGAAGTGATGAGGCGGTACTGGTCAGTGGTTTCTTTGGCTCAGAGCCAGGTGAAGGAGCAGGCCCTGGTGAAGCAGCACGGGAGTCTGACTCTGCATGAATTTCGCCTGCAGCCGCGGAGATTTTATTAGTAAAAGACGAAATTGCCCATCCTGCCCAACCGCCTGCAGTGTTTTCGTTCGGCTGGGGAGTGCTCATCCGTGGAGTTGATCCGTCAGTAGCCTGTGGAGGAGGCAAAACACTGTCAGGCATGGAAGCAGCGGCCTTTTTAATCCTTTGGAGATATATCTCCATAGTACGAGTAGCAGAGTCGCGAATGAGCTTCTCCTTGTCGATTAAGGCTGGCGAGACCACAGGGATAATCCTGCACGCGCTGTCCTCGTCGGTGAAGTACTCCGCGGTTGCGCCCAAAGCCATCAGAGAGGCGTTTCTGGCATGAACGAAAGGATCTCTGAGCGACCTTGTAAAGGCGGCGATGAGAACTTTTGAACGAGATGAGGTACCCAGGTGCTTGGCAATCTTTCCTAAACAGATAGTCGTATTCGTACGGATCCCTGGTTGTTCATCATTCGCGGTTCTTGCGAGCTGTTTGAGTAGATCGCCGTTGATTGTGCGATCCGAGAGCTTAGTGATGATGACCAGCACAGATTTGAGTGTCTGCTCCCGCACTACTGGTGTTATGTCGGTAAATCCTGTGATCTGTGAACGTTAGTCCTGCTCGGAAGATGCTAATGATGGCCATACCAGTTGTGGGAAGATCTTATCGTTGACGATTTTTTGTGATAGTTGGTCAATCATCAAAGGAAGGCTATCCAATAAGCAAACTCTGATCGCCCGATCGGGATTTCCAAAAAGACGGATAATGAAGGGTGTGATCTTTGAGTCGAAATCTTCCTGGGAAAGCTTGGATGCGATCTTCAATACTACAGACACAGCTCTGGGTCCTCCACCACCAAATTCGGCAGACTTCATTAACTCGGGCATCACCTTTAGCTTAAAGAATTCCTCTGGAAAGTCGTCGCTCAGTTCATCTAATCCGCTGCTCCAGTGTTAGCAAATTGAACCCCATCAACGTTTTTGAAGACATACGCAAGAAATTCTTCTCGCTCGTCAGGAGTCTTGATATCAAGATTGTCAATACCCTGGGTCAGCTTAATGAGGGAGCTGTCAAAGAAAGATCCACTTCTATTGCCTTGGTCGAGGAAAGCTCCCACACTGATACGCGCCTTGGGGTTGGCGTTGCATAGGCGTTTATAGCTGGATTGCATCGAAGGGGGAATGCTCTTGGTCTGACCAGCCTGATCAGTTCCATTGTAATCTCCGTTGAAAACCTCGTAGATCAGTGTTCCAAGGTTAAACGCGTCAACTGCCGTATGCGGATTCTTTTTGATCACATCCCATCCGCCCCGTGCCAATTCAGGAGGAGTGTATCGTCCTGCATCGGGCACTAAGCTACCGTATGTCTACAACGTCAGTTAGCTTGAGTCACTCGTTACGTAGCTGATGGCCCCTTACGTAAATGATAGACTCGTCATCTTTGAGGCTGCTCAGAACGTCAAAACCACCCATTTTCCACTCGCCACTTTCTGATGTATAGATCGATCCGACTTTAATGCTACCGTGAATAGAAGAAGCATCTTCGTTGATGAACTTGATAGTGCGCTGCATCGCGGTTAGAATATAATCGATCGTCTGATAATAGTACAGATCGTACCGTTATGCTATGTAGACCCCATTTTATCGTCTCGGGGCTTAAACTCTTTCTTCGAACGTGCCATCGTAGGGGCACCACTCTCTCGGTCGCAATATAGATGTACGTTTCCGTCTAGTAAGCACGATCAGCGCAATGCTCTGTGCATAATTGTGGATGGTAAGTGTACCTCGACCGCATCCAGGACCTTGATTACGCCCGGGTGTCGTAGTGTTCGGAGCTTCTTCAAAGCATTCTTGGCCAGGGGGAGCTGGGATCGGTTCACGGTGATATCGAAGGAAAAGATGCTACAGTTTGAGCCATCTTCCTATACGATCAGGTCAGTAATAGTGTACATAGTGCGATAAGTTGTCGAGCGTGCCCTCTTGGTGCCGTTGTACAAAGTCCAGATAGATTCGTCGATATCAACCTTGTCGCCGAAGTTGTAGGGAAACGGAGGACCCTGTGCGATGGCCGACGCCACAGCAGACTTGAGGAAATTCATGCCAGTAGCGCAATGGTTGGAAGAGATTGAAAACAAGCAGCAGTTCCCCAAGTGCGTCGCAAATCGACTTATACAAGAACAAAAAGATTGCGGCTGCCTGTGGATAAATATCTTGGGTTCAAGAGGCGCAACGTGGTTGTTGGCGCTGTACGTCAGGGAGCTAGAGTTCCATCCCCCGCGCTAGCGCCCGATGAGTTTAGAGGCCGGGCAGGGGATGGAGGGGTTCTCAGCCGGCCGGGTTACCTAATCCATGGATGTACAGGTATAAGGTAATTATAGCCAGCAATACTGTAATATGTTTACAACTGACCTATGACTTGGGTATTGGTTTGGCGATCAAGATATCCTGTAGTTCACTTTGATGAGTTTTGCCTCTGTTTAGATCATAGGGAGGGAATGAGCCGAAACATCTTCTAATAAACATATAATGGCACGCCAGAGTAGCACCTGGTCCAATAAAGTTTAAGTTCAGGCCAGAAGTAAGCAGTGTAGCACTTTCATGGTATAGGCATGATTCTTATCTAGCTTCAGATATCCGCAATAGTATGAAGAGTGACCAAAGCTAGGCTTGATCACATGGATAGCAAGGCAAGGACTGAAACCGGGCAGTCAGAACGAATCGATTTGACATCTAAATAGGGTGGCTGGTATGTCCGGTCGGATATAGGACAAGTGATGCGTTTCTCCGGTAATGTGAGGCTCTTCCCGAGTTGCGTGATAATGTTCTCTATGAATAGACCATATGACAGAATTGTCATTTAACTATTTGATCTTCATTTGAATGAGATGGCTTTGAGGACCTGGCTAGGCTTTGAGAGGCTAAGCGACGGGAGCCTGCTAGCCGGGGCGGAAGAATTACTCTTCCAGGCCATTCGCCTCTGTAATTTGGTGACAGAAACGGGAAGGAGGTGCTGCCACTGTATCCATCCCGTCCTATTATCCTCAGGCGCTCGGGCCAATAGCGCGCCAACAGCAACAGCACGTAATGAAAGACGCGGAACCAACAACCACAATCATATGCCTCTGGCGGCTGGGGATTCTCTCGCTCGCTCTTTCTCTTCCATCCTCTTGATGCATCTTTACTTTCTAGAAGTAGCCGGGCACAAGGAGAGAGCAGGCGCCTTGACACAAGAAGCCGCAGGAGCCCCTGCTTGACGCGACTTCCCAGGCAACTATTGCTGACCAGCGCTGATTTCCCTTCTGTCCTCAAGCGGTTTCTTCACCACCATCGTCCTGCACCCATCCATACATACCAGGTATACAATACATACGGATCAGCAACTATACCTACATTCCAGTGCGAAACACACACGGGTGCAACAAATCCCGTCGGTTGGTCGCTGACCTCGGTACGTTGGCACAATTTCCTCCTATCTTCTCTCTTAATCTGTCGAATGATGCCCATGGTAAAAGGTCTGACCGAACGGAACCCTTCTGGTTGCGCCATCTCATCTCTTACTCCGTCCATGGCACTGTTGTCTCAATCAACTTTGCCATTTCATATCGTGCCCCAAGCTCAAAGCTCTCCCACATTCTTACTTTGTTCGTAGAGTGCTGGGGCCGGTTACATCAGAATTTCCTCTGTCGCAACATGGAGTCTTCTTCCTCGTTTCTGCCACGGATCTTGACCAAAGGCCGCGACAGACAGCAGCTTTATCCCTGCGAAATGACGGGTCAGAATAGAGATGGTGTCGACCGCTGAGGTGCCTAGTTTGATGGCCACTCAAAACTGAAAAGATCTGACACGACCCTTTCTTCAATACTTGCTTAGCCCACAGATTGTGATACATTCATCCTGCTCACACAATCCTTAGGCTACCCTTCGTCGATGAGTCCCATGACTCCCAGTCGCGAAACTCTGCGCATGGTAGATCAGTTTCGCGGCTTAGCCCATCGAAGCCGTACTCAATGAGTTCTTCTACTCATGTAGGCGGAAGCTGCGCAGCTCCCGATTGTGGGAATATTGTTCTGTTCCACACTTCAAAATTCTGCACAGTGCATTCGTCTCTCGAGTCACAGAAGCCCACAGCCAACCATGGTCCCTCTCTAACAAGCTTTTCTAGAGCATCTAGACTTTCACATCGAGGTTTTGTTGCCAAGAGGGGTCGAGGCCGCTTGATGTTTACACCATCTTCTCGACTTCTTAACCCAGACCCGCTATCACGTGAGACTTCGAACACAGGCACCAGCGCTCGCGCAACGGAGTCACCAATTGCAAGAGCAGATCATAAAGAAGAGTCCGACCAACCATTTGTACGAAAGATCCCCATTAGTGCAGCGGGAAAGACCCATCCTCATCCACAACAAAGAAATGCGCAAAACGCCACTGACTTGGAACCGAAGCACAAGTCACCACGGAGCAAGCCAGCCAAATATACGGCGAAAGCTGAAAAAAGTGCTACTTCTGACCAGGTAAGGTCACCGTCTACCTCTTACACGCCAAAGCATCCGAGTGTAGATTTGCAAATTGAGACAGAAGAGACTATGAATGGGTCAGGTGAGATCGTTCTGGCCAAGCATAAACAGGCTCCTGTTCCGAGCATGGGACCAGAAATACTCCCTGTAGGGAACACAAAGGTGGTCGAGCAGACGAGTGGAATAAGCACGCCGTCGCCGTCTCGTATAGACTTGACTTTAATAACCCAAAAAGCTTCTGGGGGTGTTTCTAAACCCAGAGAGTTCAACAAGCCGAAGCTTTCACCGGGACCTTTACAGCCGAAAATTTCTTCCGACACACCTGTGAAACCCAAGCGACTTGATTCTGAAGATGGTGTTGATCCAAAGTCTTACCCTCGACTGTTGAAGCCACAGCCACCAGATTTATCGAACCGAGCAGAGCATGCCACTAAAACACTCGAGACTCAATCAATAAACCCTCCCTTAACCAATGCCAAACACCCGGCCTCTCAGGCAAGGAATGGAGCACCAGATAAAAAGCATCCCTCGAAAAATCTACCATCTGAGCTGCACGCCGATGACGATGAGGTGAACATGGCCGATGTTAGTGACATTTCGGACGAGGAAGTTATACAACCACCAGAACCAGCTTCACCCTTCCGAGCCAAGATAGAAACTCGCAGAAAAAAACTATCGGCCAATTTTGATTCGGATGTATTCGATTCATTTATCTATCGACAGTCTAAGCTACGCCCGCCTACCAATGTCCTTATATCTTCTCGTGCAATCCAACAAGGGCTCTCTTCAAGCGAAGGCAAACAAGTTTTTCTCCCTGTGAACCCGGCAATCCACAGAATGCATAAGCGATCTCGCGCATGGTACATAAAGAAATGCGAGGAAATTAGAAAACGACCAGGCCGAAAAGCATGGGTTGGCAAGGTTATGGCGAGGAAACGCTGGCTGCATTCTATGGAAATGAGGCTGGAGAAAGAGCGTCAACAAGCTCGGCTTACTGGAACTGCACCTCCCTTCAAGCCATCAGAGCCACGGAGTGTCAAGCGGATCCTCGATTTTGGGGATGTTCCTGAAGAGGAACTCCCTAACTATGTGAAAGAGAATCCTGCATGGCTTAAGGCTTGTGCTTGGCACCGTGAGTGTGAGAAAAAGGCTGTTTTGCGCCAGCGCAAAGTTTACAGATTCAAGGAGGAGACAGAACGTTTTTTCAAGGCAAACTTTAGTGAATGTTAACGTTATTAACGCTTAATGAGTTCATATAATGAAATGGAGCATTATATAGGAGTCTTTGAGTTTAGCGGACTTTATAAGGCGTACGATAGGTGAAATGATATCAAAGAAGCATCAACTCCGATAACAGGTATAAACTCCCGAACAAGCCAGTTCAGGAATCGTCTACATTTGACTCAACAAAGTTGAGGAATTCTTACCCTAACATCAGACTTTGCATCTCATAACGTGAAGAAACAAACTAAGTTATATACCAGAGATGCATTTTGCTAATGAAAAGTAATAAATGCCGCAAGAGTACAAAAACAACTGGTATTACTGGTATGGTGTATACAATCTATCGCTCGGACATTTTCACCCGTCCAAAAACGCCCCTTTTTTCCTTGTTCCACGTACGTTTCCGATCACTCTCCATATGCCATAGCATAAACTTGACCAAATGATAGTGATACGAATTGTCTGCTTAGATACCCTTGGACAGCAGGTTAAGGGCACTGCCGGCGAGGATGAAACCAGCCTGGTCCTTGGTGACGGCGTGCTTAGTGGGGATGAGGATCTCTTCGCCGGAGGTCTTGGTAACACGGAGCTGTACATCTCCCTTACCGCCGTTCTGAAGCATCTCGTAAAGACCTACAGTGGCAACCGTGTCACCTGCAGCGATCTTGTCGTAGTCGGCCTCATTTTCGAAAGTCAGGGGTACAACACCCTGCTTCTTGAGGTTGGTCTCGTGGATACGGGCAAACGACTTGGTCAGGACAACGCGAGCACCGAGGTAGCGAGGCTGCAGAGCAGCGTGCTCACGGGCTGAACCCTCGCCGTAGTTGTGCTCAGCGACGACGAGCCACTCCTGGCCACGGTCCTTCCAGAGCTGCCCAAGCTCGGGGATAGTATGCTTGGAGCCGTCTAGGTCGTAGGCAGCGTTGACCTCACCAGTCTCCTTGTTAATGGCGGTGTTGAGAGTGTTGGTGCTGATGTTGGGTAGATGGCCCTTGTACTTGAGCCAGGGACCAGCGGCGGAGATGGTGTCGGTGGTACACTTGCCAGTGACCTTGACGAGGACGCGAAGGCCTGAGAGGTCGGAAGAAGGGAAGGGAGGGAAGGGTTCAAGGAAGGCCAGACGTTCGGAAGTAGGGGAAATGGCGATCTTTGTGTTGGGGTCAGGGGCCTGAGATAGGACACCCAACTCAGCGTTGCCAGACTCAAAGGGAGTCTGAGGGCCCTCAAGACCGTGAGGGGGCGAGAACTTGAAGTCCTTGCCATCAGGAGTCTTGATACTGTCGGTCACAGGGTTGAAGGTGGTGGATCCGGCGAAAGCCATGGCGGTAACGATCTCAGGAGAGGCGAGGAAGTTCATAGTGTCAGGGTTGCCGTCGTTACGGCCACGGAAGTTTCGGTTATACGAGGTCAAGATAGCGTTGCTAGTGCCCTTCTCAACACCATCCTGTCGCTTCCACTGGCCGATACAAGGACCACAAGCGTTGGAGAGAACGATACCACCAGCCTCCTGGAAGGTCTCGAGGGTGCCATCACGCTCAAGAGTGGCACGGATCTGCTCACTTCCGGGGGTAATGTAGAAGTCGGCAGCAGGCTTAAGGCCAGCCTTCTGGGCATCCTTGAGCAAGCTCTCCACTCGGGTCATGTCCTCGTAGGAGCTGTTTGTGCAGCTGCCGATGAGACCGGCAGAAAGAACCTGGGGCCATTCCTGTTCCTTGACGACCTCCTTGAATTTAGACAGAGGAGTGGCCAGGTCGGGAGTGAAGGGACCGTTGATGTGAGGCTCGAGGGTGGAAAGATCAATGGTGATAAGGTCGTCATACTCAGCGCCCTCATCAGCCTTGAATTGCCATCGGGCATCGGGGTCAGAGCTGTTGCTGGCGAAGCTTTCGAGAGCCTCGATGTTCTTGTTTGCCTGAGATCGTCGAGTTGAGTCAAGGTATCGAGCCGAGGCCTTGGTGTAGGGGAAGATGGATGTAGTCGCACCGACTTCAGCTCTGCGTAGCAAGTTAGCGGGAAAATCCAGATTCTCTCTTTAGGGTTAAACTTACCCCATGTTGCAAATAGTAGCCATGCCGGTTGCGCTGAGGCTGTCAACGCCCTCACCAAAGTACTCGATGATAGAGCCAGTGCCACCGCGAACAGTGAGATGACCAGCAAGACGGAGGATGACATCCTTAGGAGACGCCCAGTTGCTCAGCTTGCCAACCAGATTCACACCAAGAACCTTGGGAGCCTTGAGTTCCCAGGGGGCGCCAACAAGAGCTTCAACAGCATCAGCACCACCAACACCAATGGTGATGGTAGAGAGACCGCCGGCATTAGGGCTGTGAGAATCGGTACCAAGCATCATCAATCCAGGGAGAGCATAGTTCTCCAGGACAGTCTGGTGAATGATACCAGCACCAGGAGGCCAAAAGTCCATTCCGTACTTGCGCGCCGCAGACTCGAGGAAGTCAAACACCTCCTTGTTGGTCTCGATACCAGCCGACAGATCATCCGCAGCACCCTTGGAGCCAACAATCAAGTGATCGCAGTGGATGCTTGCGGGAATGGCAGGCTTGGCGAGGTTACAGGACATGAACTGGAGAATGGCCATCTGAGCGGAAGCATCCTGCATGTTCACACGGTCGGGGTTGAGGCGCAAGTTGGCCTTGCCACGGATGTTGCGTCCATTGTCAGTGCTGTTGAGCAGGGAATCCTCGGGGTTGTCGAGATGGCTGTAGAGGATCTTCTCGGCGAGGGTCAGGCGTTGCTTTCCGAGAACTCGCCGCACGTCGGTGTACTTTGTGTAGAGCTTCTCGTAGGTAGGAGGCAGAGACTTGGCGGTAGAGAAGTTTCTCCGCGGGTTGTTGTTGGAGAGAACGGTAGTCGATCGGATAGCATTGGGGCCGGTGCGTCGCAAGAGTTGCTGTACACAATGTAAAGTTAGTCATGGTATTTCTTCTCTCTGTCCAGCACAAACCTTGACCTTGAAGCACGGTTCCTCGCTGCTGGAAACCAATTGAAGTTGGGATAGGCTTCAGGTCTGCCACTTACCGTCATGGCACCGCCCGAGCGGTTGGCGACCTCCATTGAAACCATGTTGGGCTATACACGGCTTTTTGATCCTCTTGGTGAAGATGTTATTCCCTAAGTCAAGTTCTTGGTGGGGGCGAGGTCGGGGTGGAATTTTTGAGTCAATTGTAATTGACGGGAGCCGATTGGTGTGAGAGACTCAGATCTGGGGGATGTGGGGCCTCCGCATCCGAGAACCGGCGGGAGCGTGGAAGTGTCAGTCAAAAGTTTGCTTCATCAAACATATAAATCTCGTTATTTTCAGAAAGTTACAGCATTAATTACAGTTTGCTCATTGCTTATATTACCAGAGGGCGCCATCCGTTCGCCCTGACCAGCCTCATCTATCAAAACAACCGACCGTCATTCTTGTTCAAATACATGCCTTCTAGTAGGCAACAACTCCGTCTGCGTCCTCCAGCCAGAGCGCCGCCAGATCCTTTGCCAAACCCAATCGCAATTTTCGAAGAACATCCTCGCCCTTGCTTGTAGCCAGCCAACCTTTCCTCCAGTCCCATCCCCTGTTGACCTTTGCTCCAGCCGAGATTGACTTGTGGAGGTGATTCACCAACACCGAGCTTCCGGTCATCATGTAGCTCCCACCTAAAGAGGCTGTTGACTTGGCCATTAGATCTTGTGGTGTAGAACCCTTTAGTCCTTGTGCAGATGCCAAGACAAGATTGAAGAACTCATCGCATGCGGAGTAGACTCGGTCGCCAACCGTTTGTATATCCTCAATGGCCTTGAGTAAAGTGTCGATTTGGGATAGTGTGACAACGGCAGGCGATTGGTTGATGAAGACGGTAGCCTCTCCCAGCAGTGCTAGTAGGAAATCCTCGCTCACAACCGCATCTCGTGTATCATCGTATAGTCCGCCACGAATATTGTCATCAGAACTGGAAATGACAGCCACCAGTGCGGATGCTGCTTGCTTCTTCAGGTTGAGCGCCTTTGTGGGAGAGATGTTGTCGAGATCTTCGGCATCTCGTAGCTCATAGAACTTGCGTAGCGTGGCGTAACCACTAAGCATTCGACCAAGCAGTTGAGCTGCCTCCAGATCCTGCTTGGCTCGCTTCCCAAGTGTCTCTGTTCGCTTTCGCAACAAGTCCTCCAACTCTTGATCAAGGTCCGTCTCGGAAGGATATACTGTGGATTGGACAAGCGAATAAGACATGAGAAGATTCAGTACCTCACGGACCTTATCTGGCCGGTGGGAGAGTGCATAGTACCAAAGGGCCTCGCCATAGCGATGGGACTCTTTGGAGAGGATCTCTGCAAATGTCTATTTCAAGTTAGATTAGCTCCTTATCACGCTTTCGTGGTCTCATACCTCTGCTGTTTCTTCGGCGAAGTTAATCATGCCGAGGTCGTTCAGTATCGTCCAGATCTTATCCACAGTGCGACCCGAATTCTCATCCAAGGTAGCAAGAAGGTCGCGGAGAAGCTCGCCAACGGTCTCCTCGGATTTCTCTGGTGAATCCATTCGACCCAATACTTGAATGGCCATTTCCCAGCCATCGCGCTCTGGTGACAGTTGCTCTATGCCAGCCAGTTCCCTAGCGTACAGAACAAGGGTTGTGTCTTTGATACCTTCCATTTCATCAGGTCCTGGTTGAGTCACACCCAATAGCGCAAGATCATCCATATCCAGACTGTCGGTAGGCAAGAAGGCGTAAGCATCAGGAGCGGGTAACCACTCGCCCAGTGATGCGATCTCCGCTACGGTACATGCCAGGGGCAATGACCATATTCTCAAGAAGCCCAGCACGGCGTTAACGTTGCCTTCGAAGGCGGAGGCCACTGCAACCTCGACGGGGTTCATGACATTAGGGTTGAGGTTTGAATCAATAACCATATGGAAGGCGGTCGCCAGTCGATCAAAATAATCTTCTGAACCAGCGAAACGTGATGATGCTCGTAAGGCTTGTGATTGCGAATGCCTGAGCGCCTTGTGACGTTGATTCCCATCATCCCACCATCCAAGGAGACCTATTGTGGCCTCGCACCAATCTTGAGCCACCTCCATGATCGCCTCATGGTTTCCTAAGACAATGCCATATACGGTCTGCAGATTTTCGTAGATATCCCAAGGGATTTGACTCGACGCCTTTCGGGCCATTGTAGACATCGATTGTGGTTGAGGAGCGAACTCATCATCTAGTAGATTTTGTACATCCTGCTCCTTTCCTTCGGCAAACAAGGTCATTCGGTTTAGAGACCCCCGGGCTTGGATTCGGAAAAGTGTCCAGTTGCTGTTCCAAATATCCCATTCCGATCTCGCAGCGGGGGATTGGTCCAGAACTTCGCAAGTAGCAGCAGCGAATCGTCTAACGTTCTCAAGAGCCTTACCAGTGTAGGCGTAATCACCTCGAGGTCCTCGGCGAACGTTCTCCCAGCCAGCCTCCCTCAACAGGTGGGACGCACTGCTGACATCTCCACGAAGCAAAGAGCGTCGAACAGTATGCCAGAACATGGAGTGGCACGCGGGGCTGGGGCTATAGCGGCTGATCTCGCGCACCTGGTCAGGGTAGAGGTTGTGGCTAGTCTGCATCCAGTCGAACAAGATTTCAGGCAGGGGTGGTGTTTTCTCCTCGTCGGTATTTGTGTCGAACCGAGTGTGGTGCATGCGAAGTATTAGTTGTGCGATATATGCAGCCTTTTCGAATGCCTCGGTATTGGGTCCGGGACCAACTGAAGCAAGATCTTCTCCCTCCGGCTGTGGTAGACCATCTACGGTTCTGTTCCATAGTTCAGTGAGGCGGAATGTGGTGTTGGACAGAGAGTTGTCCAGCTTTTCGACATCTTCTTCGGGGCCAACTCCGTCTTTGTATAGTCGACATACTAGTTCCTCGGTGTCAAGAATCATGTCTGCAGGCTCAACAATTGTTGCAGGCTCGTGCTGGTTGTATAGATTCTTGGCGATTGATGCGAATCGGAAACCCTCCTGACGACCTGACATACCAAGGTGGGCTGAAGTTTGTCTGAAGATGCTTTCTGCTTCCCTGCGCACTCGTTTCGTCGCTGCTGGTGTATTGAGCATCAAGAGGTCGGACTCGTCACCAATCATCGGCTGGCCATAAGCTCGATCGTCATGTCTCATGTTAAGGAACATATCGGGCTCATCAGAAGTTCCGCGATCAAAGACATGCTCATCTTCCTCGTACTCATCTTCCTCCTCTTCCTCCTCTCGAACGTGGCGACCGATGTCTTGGTCGATGTATCGTTCGATCTCGGCATCGACTTCGTCGTTTTCGTCGCGCTCGTCGGGAATAGCAGACATACGAAAAAGGCTGCCTCGAGGGGGCGGGAGTTCCATCTCTCCTTCAGCATCTTGGTCTTCATCCTCCTCATCTTCCTCATCGGCGGCGCTAAAATGTCTGCTCAATCCCGAAGGTTGTCTTCCTCTTATAGACCGACCGAGCGGATTGTTTGGGGCGTTTGTGTGACCAAAGAGGTTCCTTCCAGAGTTCGTATTGTTGGATACTCCAAAACTGAGAGGCTTGGTGTCGGTCATTCCATGCATCAAAGAGCTTCCCATGTACGAAACAGAGGGTGCGCCAGCGGGTGTGAAGGAAGCGGCTGAAGACGGCGGTGGTCCAGCTGGAGTCGTTGAAGGGTTTTCGGCGAGAAAAGAAAAGCCGTTACCACGCCCGCCCTTATCCGGAGTTGCTGGCGCTGGACTGCCAGGCGGACTAGAGTCAACAATAAATCGATGCGCCATGATGCACAAGAGCTAGGTCGAGAGCTTCTCTGGCCTCGAATTCGGGATGGCCGAGTCGGCGCGTCGATAGAGCAAGTTTTCTCGCTATTCCAGAGTATATATGTGCCGTTTTCGTATAGAGTGATCGTGCTTCGTGATGGGATGGAGGGTAATTGTTGATGTGATGTTGAGTTACAAGCTCCAGTTTGCTCAAGCTGAACGCGCTTGGGATATTTTTTGGAGCTATCGCGATGGGTAACACGGCCTAACCGCAGTTTATCCGGCACGGGGTCCCTGCACCAACATTGGGCTCTACACTATTAATTACCTATCTACCTCAGTGTATTGAACAGCCAACTCTTTCATGTAGGATATTTGACTAAAGAATTATTGTTGTCTCGCGTCGCAAACTAACAATTCTGTTTCATCGTGTGTGGTTTGTCAGGAATTACCTGTTCTTGATTCCGGAGGATATGAAGGTGGATAATCTTTACAATATTGCTATAAAGTGAAAGATATCGTGCTAGTAAGCGTTTGACATTGAATGATAACTCTCAGTGTCACAGCAACCAGCTGCTGTGACCTAACTTAGTTTCTGTGATGCTTAAAAAGAGCTTACCCGCTCTGAACGTTTGAAGGGCCCGAATTAATTCTACGGATTATGAAAGCACGGATATTACTCTCTTCCAATGGCTCGGGACTTATCCAATGTGGGTACGGCGTTGAACGGAAGGTCTTCCGACCTGACACTCGTCCTGACTCACTGCTCGGCTTCTCATCCACGACCGTCGGCCGGATCGGTCTCATCTGCCGAAGAAATGATGAAAGATCCCCGCTTTTGCGTCTCCTCAGCATCCCGTCTTTGGTGCTGTTTGGCTATCTCTGACAATGCATCTTGGCCCTTCACACCAATGGCCCACCGCCTTGGCACGCTCAGCCAACCCCTCCCCGCGCAATGTTCTCACGTAAACAGTGTCAGAAGGGCGTCATATGCCTGAGCGTGGATCCTACGCCTGAAGCCGCATCAGGTTTCCTATCTCAGGGTTCCAATTGCGGGGTACAAGACTCACCGGAGTTGCTCGGTGATCGGGATCTGGCAGATGCGGACGGGTTTCCTACTGATTCTACGCGTGCTACGTACATAAACAGTTTCCTACAAGCGGGCAACTTTCCGTTTAACCTTTGAGCCCATCAACCCTTCAAATTGCTTGTCTCTGTCAGACTACTCCTTCTTTCTTTCTTCATTGACAGTCAATCTTCCTCTCATAATACAAGCAAACATAATGTCTACCGAAGGAAAGGTATGTTGTGTCGGCCAGCTTCTACTACCCCTCATCATTCCGATGCTCCGCTGCGGATGGGAAGCTTCATGAGAACAACCTGCTGACGCCATAGCTAGACCATTACCTGTAAGGCTGCTGTCGCCTGGGAGGCCGGCAAGCCTCTGTCCATTGAGGATATTGAGGTTGCTCCTCCCAAGGCCCACGAGGTCCGTATCCAGATCTACTACACTGGTGTTTGCCACACAGGTATGCTCTCCCGCGTCATCGAGCTCTCATAGCTACCAACTATGGGAATCAGCTCCCGAACAGGTGGCTAATGCTTTTCCAGATGCCTACACTCTCTCCGGCAAGGACCCTGAGGGTGCTTTCCCCATTGTCCTTGGGCACGAGGGTGCTGGTATCGTCGAGTCCGTTGGTGAGGGCGTCACCAACGTCAAGCCTGGCGACCACGTCGTTGCTCTCTAGTATGTCTCTACACTAACCTCTAGCATTCCCGCATAAGCTAATACGATCCCCGACAGCACACCCGAATGCAGAGAGTGCAAGTTCTGCAAGTCCGGAAAGACCAACCTCTGCGGCAAGATTCGAGCCACCCAAGGCAAGGGTCTGATGCCCGACGGCACCTCTCGATTCAAGGCTAAGGGCAAGGATCTGCTGCACTTCATGGGCACTTCCACCTTCTCTCAATACACCGTTGTCGCCGACATCTCCGTCGTTGCCATTGAGCACGATGCTCCTATGGACCGAACCTGCCTGCTCGGCTGCGGAATCACCACCGGTTACGGTGCTGCCACTATCACCGCCAACGTCCAGGAGGGTGACAATGTGGCTGTCTTCGGCGCCGGCTGTGTCGGTCTCTCAGTCGTTCAGGGTGCTGCCGCCCGCAAGGCTGGCAAGATCATCGTTGTTGATGTCAACCCATCCAAGAAGGCTTGGGGTGACAAGTTCGGTGCTACTGACTTCGTGAACCCCACCGAGCTTGGTGACCAGTCAATCCAGGACAAGCTTATTGAGATGACCGATGGCGGCTGCGACTACACCTTCGATTGCACTGGCAACGTCGGTGTCATGCGTGCTGCCCTCGAGGCTTGCCACAAGGGTTGGGGTGAGAGCATTATTATCGGTGTTGCTGCCGCTGGCCAGGAGATTTCCACCCGACGTAAGTTGAACACCAACTCCTCAAGAAATCTATTACTAACCATTTGTGTAGCATTCCAGCTTGTCACTGGCCGAGTGTGGAGAGGATGTGCTTTCGGTGGTGTCAAGGGTCGCTCTCAGCTGAACGACCTCGTTGCCGACTACAAGAAGGGTTCTCTCAAGGTCGACGAGTTCATCACCCACCGCAAGACTCTCGGCGAGATCAACGACGCCTTTGAGACCATGAAGCAGGGCGACTGTATCCGTGCCGTTGTCGATATGCAAAAGCTCGAGCCCAAGATTTAATGACCCAAAATGTAGTATAGATGAATAACAAATTTTATGTTGAATGACAAAAATGATTTTCTGATGTTGATGGGGGTGTTGCTCTTAATACGTGCCAGAATCGAGTACCTTGATAGACAGCTCGATGATTGCCCTGTGTGATTGATACAGTGCTAGTCATGATGCGTACCTCTCACTCCACTGATATTCACTGGAAAGTCTGGGGGAGGTCATCGGACCAAGGTTATATGTTGTCACGGATTTGAGCTGGGAGAAGCGAGAACAGCTGACATATCATAAGTTGGTAGATTAACGGCCACCAGCTCCTTAGATTGTTGAATACTTCCAATTGATAAGCGCCGACGTCCAACATGGGATCCAGTTCTGGTATTTCGGCATATGGATGATGGCACAGCACCTTGATGGCCGTGATGCTTAACCAATCGTTTCTCGTGAAGCTAATCAATTGAGCTTACTGTTCGAACACATTTTAACAGAGACAGCTTCCTCACAAACATCTAATAATCAGCTAATTAATATGAACTATTCTTGCTTGCGTAATAGCGTGTTGAATATCAGCTCGTTTAAACTGAAATCCGGGGTACTTTCACTACGTCCGCCGATTCGCTAGAGTGGATACTTTCGGCAATTGGCTGGATGTCATTTGCTTAAGGGGCTCCATGACGAGTCGCGACTTGAAATAAATCTAACGAGTTTCAACGGTGGAAATATTGATCAATCGACAAGATGCGCTCATCACGGATATCAAGAGATAGCTCTAAACTATTTGATCGCGTTGCAGAACCGACTTCGCCACCGAGACGAGTTACTAGATCTGCACTCGCCAAATTCGCATTCGCCTCGACAGAAGAGTCCAAACCGGCACTTGGCGACATTGAAGATATTGGAAGCCCTGCTCGGAAGCGAAGACGAGTCGTAGCAACCAAGACTCGAGTTCCAACATCTCCCCAAGACGTGAAGTCCGAGTTGGTCGACGAGGCCCTCGATGCCATTCCATCGCCGCCGGCAAAGGCGCGCCGCGTCCGCAAACCTGCCCGTAAAGCTGTCGACGCAACAACCGGCGCAACAAAGATAGAGCCGCCGTCGGATTGGGAGGCCATCTATGATGCTGTGAGGAAGATGCGGGCGCCAGGCGGGCGCGCGTACGGTGCAGCTGTTGACACCATGGGATGCGAACGTTTGGCAGATCAAAGTGCATCACCCAAAGACCAAAGATTCCATACGTTGGTGGCGCTCATGCTATCGAGTCAAACCAAGGACACGGTAAACGCCGTTGTCATGAAGAAGATGCAAAGTGAGCTGCCACCGTTTAAGCCTGGGGCGCCCCCGGGGTTAAACCTAGATAACGTGCTGGCGATCGACCCTAAACTTTTGAACGAGTTCATCTGGGCGGTAGGCTTTCACAACAATAAAACAAAGTTTGTGATACCTGATCGGTGTGCCTAGACCGATCGAGATTTAGCTGACATAGTGTTAGGTATATCAAGCAAGCGGCTGAAATACTCCGCGACAAATGGGATGGCGATATCCCTGACACGCTCGAAGGTCTCGTATCGCTGCCAGGCGTCGGACCCAAGATGGCGTTCCTCTGTCTGTCAGTGGCCTGGGGGAAAACCTTAGGAATCGGTGTTGACGTACACGTTCACCGTATCACGAACCTCTGGGGTTGGCACAAAACCAAGAACCCAGAGGAGACACGCACAACCCTTCAATCATGGCTCCCACAAGACCGATGGCACGAGATCAACCATCTTCTCGTGGGACTGGGCCAGTCAGTATGTCTTCCAGTTGGCCGCAAATGCGGCGAATGCGATCTTGGACTTGAAGGACTATGCAAAGCGGCAGACCGAGCAAAGGTGTCTGCAGGGCGTAAGCTCAAAGCGGAGGGGATAAAGTTGGAGCCTCAAAACAGTGCAGTAGCCAAAACGGAGGCTGCACCAGACATCACAGTGAAGGAAGAGGGTGTTGCATGATGGGTTCCTAGGTTTCTCTTCATTGACAGCTGATTGACCCCCATCCACAGCCCCGCCCCCAGAACCAGCC